>ML818280.1:82721-109255 GCA_009831015.1 Picea engelmannii | reverse complement strand
TTATGTTTTAAATTTAGGTTTAAATATATCTGAATTTATGTTTTAAATTAGGTTTTAAATTTATGTTTTAAATCTATATTTTAAGTAATAGTTTAAATTTTAAATGTTTTAAATTTATTTACATTTAAAATTATGTTTAAATTATATTTAAATTCCTGTTTAAATTTAAAACTACTTAAAGTGATTAATTAATTAGTGACTAATAAGTTAGAATGATTAATTAACTAAGTGAGTAATTAATGTTAATCATAAAATATGTTAGAAATCACATTAATTAGTTTTTAAACGAAAAAATTTAAAGGACTTAAACCCTGACACGGGGGAGGGGGCTTCATGCGCACTAGGAAGGTAAGTTAGAGGAATTGGCAAGTGTTGTGAAATGCTAGTGTAGCTACCAGGCAATGGAATCAATAGTTTTCTTAGGTGAAGACAATGAGCTTAGATGCTTTAACCCTAAACTAGCCACTTCCCCTAAAGAGAGTAACGTCTGTTTACAAACAAGTAAAAAAAAAAAGTTATGCCTAACCCTGTTTTCAAGTTTAAGTTGCGCAAATGTGAACTGCCCTAGACTCTCCTTGAAAAACTTTTGGTTGATGCAGATTCAATTATACAGGATGGTTAGGACTAGAGGAAATCGAGGCAGAGGGGCATCGTCACAGGGACCGCTAATGCCGCCACCACCATCACCTGAATTAGCCCTCATTCTGTGCTCGTTGGAGGCCATTAATGAGACTTTAAAGGGGTGTCAGCCAGCAGGGATCGAAGTGGAGCCCCCACCATTAGGAATGGGTAATCTTGAAGCGTTGAGGGATTCAGGGGGAGGGCCTCCACCCGAAGACATCACTAGAGAACTGCAGAAGATCAAACTTCCAAAGTTTGTCAGGGGTCATGCCAGTGAACATGCAGAGGCATGGTTGGAAGGCATGACAAGATGTTTTGCCTTAATAGACTATGCTTCCACATCAAAGGAAAAAGTAGCAATCTTTCAGTTAAGGGACAGTGCCCTGAACTGGTGGGGCAACTTGGAGAGGCAATTGCACCTTACCTCGGACACCGTCTCTTGGGAACTTTTTGAGGAGAGGTTCCGAAGGAAATATCTACCAGCTTACTACGAGGAACAACAATTGGGAGCATTTCATGCTCTAGTACAAGGAAACAGGACTGTGGAAGAGTACGAGATCGGGTTCATAAAGTTGGTGAAATATGTTTCATACATGGATAATGATCAACGATAGGCAGAACGCTTTGTCTATGGGTTAAACCCTAAGATAAGGGCCATGATGCGGATGTGAAAACCGTCTTTAGTAGCGGAAGTGGTTGAAAATGTATGTTATGTGAAGGAACACATGAACTTAAATGGAGGTATGAGATCGACCTTTTCGCATCATCTTGGATTTGTGGGGAAGGCCCCTAGGACCTTCTCCAGGGGAGGGAGCTCTAGGCCACCTCCATATGGTAATAGAGCCGCACCAAGGACAATCGCCACAAGTATTTCAATGGCAGTGAGTGCAACATCTCGTTCATCACCACCGACGTAGGCAGGTCCACGACCATCTTAGGGAGAAACTAGTAGGGGAAGGGGTTCTAGGGGAAGGAAATCATTTCAAAGACCGTCACAGAGCAATGCGTAGGTTCCATCTCGCATTACATGTTGGGGGTGTGGAGGACCCCATTACCAGCATGACTGCCCATAGTTGCAATCAGGATTTGCACATAGAGAGGGAAAGGCCCCAATGGGAAGAGCAAGTGGCAGCCACCAGATTTATGCAGCAGTTAATAATCGTCAGGCAGAACATCAATCCACGGTGGTGGAATCGTCAAGTATGCTAAATCATATCAATGTTAAAATTTTATTTGATTCTAGTGCTAGAGATAGTTTCATTTCACCATCTGCATTAGAAAAGAGTGGGTTGGCAGCCTATGAGAATGATGACTTTAAACAAGTCAAGATGGCTTCAGGGGAAAAACAAGCGGTAGGACCTAGCGTTGATAATTTTCTAGTAGACCTGGGAGTGTGTACTACCAGGTTGAAGGTATACGTCACTGCTCTCGGGACGTATGACCTAATCATTGAAATGGATTGGTTAGAAGCACATCGAGATATGGTAGACTATTTTGCAAAAGGGGTGCTTTGTGTTGACGATGAAGGAAGGCCAGTAGATATCCACGGTGTACGAAGAAAGGTGTCTCTACGCTTTATCTCAACTATGAAAGTTAAGAGGTGCATGAGGCAAGGGTGTCGACTATTATTGTCAGGACCCTCCTTGGATCAATTCCTAGTATTGTCAGAGTTTAAAGATGTTTTTCTAAACGAGTTACCAGGGTTACCTCCTGAGAGGGAGCTTGATTTTACTATTGAGCTAAAACCTGGTGCAGAACCAATTTCCAAGACTCTGTATCGGATAAGAGTGCCAGAACTTTGTGAGTTGCAGATGCAGTTGAAAGAGCTACTCGACTTAGGGCTAATAAGGCCTAGTGTCTCACCTTGGGGTGCACTAGTAATTTTTGTGAAGAAGAAGGATGGTTCCTTACGACTGTGTATACATTATAGGGACTTGAATCGTGCTACAGTGAAAAATAGGTACCCAATGCCACGGATAGATGATCTCTTTGATCAGATGAAAGGAGCAATGATATTCTCAAAAATTGATTTGCGATCAGGGTATCACCAATTAAGGATTAAAGAGGGTGATATTCCTAAAACTTCCTTTTGAACTCGGTTTGGGCATTACAAGTTCATCGTAGTACCTTTCGGATTGACCAATGCGCGAACAATATTCATGAGCCTCATGAATGGTGTATTCCAGAATTACTTAGATCGCTTTGTACAAGTATTTTTAGATGATATCCTCATCTATTCCAAGAACGAAAGAGAACATGAGGAACACTTGCGAGTGGTGTTGTTCCACCTCAGAGACAACAAATTGTATGGGAAGTTGTCAAAGTGGTCCTTCTTCCAGAAAGAAATTCACTATTTAGGTCATATCATTTCCGGGGAAGGAATCTCCGTGGACCCAGAAAAGGTAAAGGCCATTATGGAATGGCCAATGCCGAAAAATGCTCATGAGGTAAGAAGCTTCATGGGGCTAGTAGGTTATTATCGGATATTTGTGGAAGGGTTCTCTAAAATAGCGAAACCCATCACCACTTTGCAGCTCAAGGGGGTCAGGTATGAATGGATAGAAGAATGTGATAGTTCTTTCATCAAGCTTAAAAGGTTACTAACTAGTGCACCAATTCTACGAGTGTCGGATATGGAAAAGGACTTCACAGTCTACATGGATGCCTCGAAGCAAAGGTTGGGGGGCGTGCTAATGCAGGATAGAGGAGTGATAACTTATGTGTCAAGGAAGTTGAAGAAACAAGAGGAACTTTATACTACTCATGATTTAGAGTTGGTAGCTGTAATGCTAGCTCTGAAACTTTGGAGGCACTATCTAATAGGGCGAAACTTTGAGCTCAAAACAGACCATCAAAGTTTAAAACATCTCTTCACTCTAAGGGATCTGAATGCCGGGCAAAGGAAATGGAGTGAGTTCATGAGTGAGTATGATTTTGATATTTCATATATCAAGGGAAAATAGAATGTGGTCGCGGATGCCTTGAGTAGGAGACCACGTGTCTTCTCCTTGGTATCCTTAAAAGTCAATCTGAGGGAACGTGTGTTGACGCAACTCCTTGGAGACAGTTGGTATTTAAAGGTTACCTCAAACCTCCAGAGTGGGAGGCAATTAGATCCAAAGTATGAAGGATATAGTCTGGAAGCAGACAGACTATTGAGATATCAAGGAAGGATGTACATCCCTGAAGGTGGGGATATTCGAAGCATCATATTGAAGGAAGCCATAGAGCACTTTATTGTGCGCATCCGGGTGTGAAGAAAATGTACACAGACATGAGGAAGCTATTCTTCTAGGTAGGAATGAAGCGTGATGTAGTCCATTTCATCGCCAAGTGCCTAGAGTTTCAACAAGTGAAAGCCGACCACCATCACCCGGCAAGCCTCCTACAACCACATGATGTTCCTATGTCCAAGTGGGAAGTCATTTCTATGGATTTTGTTGTGGGGTTTCTGCTCACATCTCATAAACACAATGCCATTCTTGTGATAGTTGATAAGTTAACCAAGAGTGCTCATTTTATTCCAGTTAGATACACTTACGATGTCACTGATGTGGCACGCCTATTTGTAAGTGAGGTCATCTGTTTGCACGGGCAACCTAAGAAGATCATTTCAGATAGGGACTTCAGATTCACTTCCAGGTTTTGGACAAGTTTGTAGTCAGTGTTGGGGACTCAATTGAACTTAAGCACAACTTATCATCTGGAAACTGATGGGAAAACTGAGAGAGTAAATCAGGTTATGGAAGAAATGCTTAGGATGTATGTTGTGGATAATCAAACCCATTGGGAGAAGTACCTACCTTTGGTAGAGTTCACCTACAATAACAATTTTCATATCTCCATCAAAATGCCACCCTACGAAGCTCTGTATGGAAGGCCATGTAGAACACCATTGAGTTGGGAAAGATTAGAAGACTGAGTGACTGTTGGGCCAGAATTGATTCAAGAGATGGAGGAACAGGTGATTCAGATTAGGCAGAGACTAAAGGAAGCACATGATAGATAGAAAAGTTATGTGGATGCACACAAGACTGACCTAAGTTATAAAGTGGGAGATCAGGTTTTCATTCGTATCAGGCCTAATAAGAGTATCATTCGGTTCAGAAAGGGGACATAGTTGTTACCATGATTTATAGGACCGTTCAAAATCCAAGAGAAAATTGGACCCGTTGCCTATCATCTCGTACTACCACCCCACTTGCATAAAAATCATAATGTTTTTCATGTATCTGTTCTACGTCATTATGTTGCTGATGAATCACATAAACTAAACTGGAAGGAATTACAGGTATCAGACGCGGGAAACCTCACGGTAGAACTATTACGCATATTGGATCGTAGAGTCCGACAGCTCCGAAACCGTCTCATAGACCAAGTTAAGGTCCAGTGGGACAAGTATAGTCCAAGATCTGCTACTTGGGAGGATGCCGAGACATTACGATGAGATTATCCCTCACTTTTTTGACCACCTCGAGAATATGTTTCTCGAAGGTTGGGTGTATGTAACACCACCTTTTGACTTAGACAACTAAGATTACCCAAGGCCTAATCACCTTTATTTTTTATTCACAGTGAAACTATTAATGATACACTTGAACTTTTAATACGTAGAAACCTGTATGAATGTTTAAATGTTATTTGAATGATGATGGATATGATGTGATCTACTATGTGAATGTAAATTCTATGAATGTTTAGATGTTATTGATGATGATGGATATGATGCGATATACTGTGTGAATACGAATCCTATGAAGGTTTAAATGCTATTTGAATGATGTTGGATATGATGCAATCTATTATGTAAATGATAATTCTATGAATGGGTAACATTAATTGAATTATGGGGATATTATGAGACCTATTTCTAACTTGAAAAATTTGATGTTAAAGTTGTTGGTACGTGGATACCAAATTGAAATTATGGTTGTATGCAATTACATGATGATAATGCATAGATATGTATGAGTTTGTGTTACAGATTAATCTGCAGGTCATTGGGCTATGAAATAGCCAAGGAATAATGATAATGAAAGTGGATGTCATGACCACTGACCGAGAAACAATATGGTATGAATCTGTGTATGTGAAATTATATTGGTTTGAATTCATTGCTATGATATGTGGACCAGTGCAGGATTTCAGGTGGTGAGACTGCCTAAAACTGAATAAACGATGGCAAAACTCCTAGCAACACGGTGCCACTGTATATTCCATTGTAGGGTGTGGACCCTAGTCCTGTTAGGAGGGGTGGAGGCATTTCCCACCGTATATCCTCCGAAACCTAGAGTCATGGGAGGACAGTGTTAGCTCACGCTCCCCTAGACATGTGATGATGACTGCCAATTGTCTGTTGGGGAAGCTTGGTTAAGATAGTGACACTTCCGCTTACGGGTTCTATTTGGAGTTAGGTTAATATAGTTGACGCTCCAAGATAGTCCAGCAAAGGAAGGATAGGAATGGAAGATGGAAGTAAGTTAGGGAGGAAGGATGAGTAGAAATAGTTGAGAGCATATGGAGATTTGTCTTATGGTGGAATTTATTGTTTTCCTTCTGAAAAGAAATTGTGTATATATGTATATTCATAATTACTTAACTAAACCACAATTGTCTAAATAAAATTGTTGAACTAGATTATTGTAATTAAGGGAATTCACAAACATTTCATTGGTTTATTATCTTTTATAAAATCAATAGTCTTGTTGATTGGATTGGATGCATACATAAATTACTACAAGGGTGATAGTTATTGTTATTAGTACATGCACGAGACTTGTATGTACTAGCTACACATGCATTTCTTGTACATGTACACTAGTATGTATGAGTTTTCTTGGCTTACTTACTAATAATGTTGGTTATTGGATATGAATGTGTGAACCATGTGTCTTTTCCCTTGTATCATAAAATACTTTAACTTCGGGATGAAGTTTCCTGAAGGGTGGGTGTATGTAACAACCCTAAGTAATTAATCAATTGTCATGATTTAAATAATTGTTTAATGTATAGTAGTTTAACTAATTAATTTCATGATTAAATATTTGGTTAATGAATTTGAGTTTAATAAATTATTAATTTATTAAATGGAGACTTAATGTATCGAATGATGGAACCATTAAAGAGAAAGGGGATAAGGTAGGTGACACTTAATGGATAGATAAGGTGGGTGAGACTTAATCAAGGTAGAAGGCATTGAATGAGAGAGGGGGAAAGGAGGATAAGAGAAGGGAAAAACACTCGAGAAAACACCTTTTTTGATTTGGGGGGCGGGGGAGGGAAGCATCATTTTCATGGGAGAGGACTGTATTGCTGGTTTGGGGGCTGGAGTAGCTTGCTGGAGGAGGGTACTACTGGTTTTTCTTGAGGAACTTGTTGGAGTTTGGTGGACTGAGACAGGGGGCACCTATTGCTGGGAGTTTTGGGCTCGGGGTCCAGGAATTTTTACAGAATCCTGGAGCTAAGGAGCCGAAGAGGCTCTGTTCCTAGCTGGCTGGGAGGAAAAGGTTCAGATTTGGGCAGAGTTTGGGCAGAGCAGCTTGGGCAGAGTTTCATCTTTAGCTTGTCCAGACAGAGTTGGGGAAACAACATCACTTGAGAGGTATTTATGTTCATTATTATGGCATGTTCATTATCATTATGATGGTTCATTATTTTACTATGTTGTGTATGTTATTCAATATGTTATTTATATCATGCTACTCATTTTTTGAATTTTGCTGAACCATGAACTGTTATTTTGCTGAATATAGAATCGTAAAGAAATAATGATAGAAATTTTATGTTTAAATTATGAATTTTAGGTTCTGTTAGATAGGACCTTACAATTTTCTTCCAATACAAAACTTTACCATTTTTGGTCCTTGACTTGTTTTTCTTCAAGTCTCTTGCAAAACACTCCCTGCACGAAATGTTAAACTTGGTTGGAAAATAAGTTTCATTGACTCAGTGTTAGTAAATCACTAGTGCTTGGTGTGAGTAAATCGATAGTTCTTGCTGCTATAATTTGAAAAATAGGGTATGCTAGGAACTTTTGTGATCTATGCTAATCACAAGATGTTATTTCTCATGATCCTTTGTAAAGATACCAAGAGAATTTATCTTTCTTGAAACTAACGGTAATCCAATCACCGTTGATTAATATTGAAATTCACAAAAAATGTTTTCTCTGTTTATGCAATAGACAAACCCGCTACAGGCTATTACATAAGTTCACTATATGATTAAGAAATCACTGATATGTTCCTTCCATTATGTACATTTTCATGTTATTATACCACTCCATAAGAGACATAAAACTAGGAAAGCCTAGTGTAGTAGCTAAAGTGATAGAAAACTCAACACTTAACCCAAAACCCACTTAAGAAATGCAAATTTACAATAAAAAATTATTTGCATCATGCCTTGAACATATTCATTGACCTCTTTAAAAAAAACGAGGCTTAGCTAAACCTTCATGTGGAAAAGGTCTCAGAATATTACAATTTCTTCTCCCATTTTATTGTTCACATTGCATTTGGTTGTAAAGTTACTTTGTTAATTTGGAATCAAACATTCATGGAAGGACACGAGTTTACTTACCTGGACCTGCATTTCATTGAAGAATTCAAATGCTTCATAGTATTTCCCATTCCCTCTATACATAACCAGATATCACAGTATTACACGATACCACAACTTGCTTAGGGATTTTGTCAAACTCCTGGTGTGCATCCTCAATGCTCCCAGATTTGAAGTACCTCAACATAATTGTATTCCGTGCGAACAAAGTTCATTTAGACATTTTGTCAAACACTTAATGTGCAACTACCAGCTCATGCACTTTGCATGCATCCTAACAACGTGATTCCGTATAAAAATATTGAGCTAGAATCCCTTGTTAATGATATGGGTATGAACCTTCCCGTCGTCTGCAAATATTCTGGTATCGATGCAGAACTGCAAATATTCTAGTATCAATGTAGAACTACAAGAGACAGTCATAGTTGTTTGGAGTTCGTGGAAATGCTTCTATTGTCCATTCAAGCCAAAACTTTGGTTTACTCAACCCTCTTGCATAGGCAGAAGAACAAACCCCAAAAGAGTATATTGGCATGGACATCATAAGAATCCCTTTCTGTTGAGAGATTGGCCAGAGTGGAATAGAAACCCAAAAATCCATTTTGTAAATTACGATTTCTCCAGTGTGTTGTTGGAACAAAGAAATCCCCTTTTTGGTGTATTTTATTTATTTTATGTTTTCCCTCTTGTTTTTGGGTGTATTTAATTTCCTTTCCATTTTTTTTTCAAATTTTCAAATTTTACTTTCATTATAAATGTAATTTTATTAATTCAAAAATGCAAATTACTGATTTTTAAAGTCAATTTTTTTTTTGGGCAATATGTTTGTTTGGTGACTGTGCCCTTCCTAATTTGTGGGTTTATTTTGTGGGTGTGTGTGAGTGAAACAACAATAAGATACAATTAATGTTTTGTAATTGCTTATACGACTATAAAATCTTGTCTTCCTCTTCTGATTTTGGTGATGGTCGGACTAAAAACACTTGAACAAAGTCGTGTTAGAGTGAAATTTTTTATAGAAATAGAGATACGCCACAAAATTATATTCACCTATTTTTATTAGTTTCATTTTTAAAGAATTTATGCAAGGCTTCGAGAAATCTAACATTGTATTAATAAATTGTGTACTTATAATCAATTGAGAAACTATGAACTATAAACGACTTACTTTAACTATGAAAGAGAGATTTAAACCTCACACCTTGTATATTTATATTGACAAATGATAGGTACCACCTTTGATTGACAACACTAGATTAATATAGTAAATAGAAATACAAATTAAATGTGAATTTTATTAATGTCCATGAATGACCAAGATGGCTCAATGACGCATTGAAAATGGGTCATGTGTCTTGAATAATTGAATGCAAAGTGGAGAAAGACCCTAAACAAGCTACTACATATGAAATTTGATGCTTGGTAATTTTAGGGGTCAAGGATTTTATGTTGTGTAACTAGATTACCTAATTAGCTAACATTGATCTAAATCAAAATCAATCCATCCTCTGTTGCACTTCAACTCTCTATCACCATGGGCTCTCAACACTTTTTCATTGTGTGTCCCTAGAACTAAATCATCGTGTGAGTGCTATTGTGCATAATGTTTTTTATCGCCATTCATCTCAACGATTAGGTCACCATGGCGTATTCTTAGCTATGTCATAGAAATCAAGGAGGGAGGGAGGGTAGTCAAGGAAGCAAAGATTAAGTTAGTTGGGTCCGTGTAGTGGGGGAAAAGGTTTATTGGGCTTGCAAACTGTGGGTAGAGGCTTATTTTCTAGCGTTTTTGTTTTTTAATGGTGCTTTTGTTTAGTTGTTTTTTTATGTTTTTAATTTTTAATTTTTTTATATACCTCTTAACCCCATCCATTGTGAGCATCCTTGTATGAGGAAATAGAGCCTCAGACACATCACCCCACAAATTAGGGTGTCTAATGTACCAATCCATTGTTTTATTCAATCCCTCTTCCCATTTAGTCCTTTCAGACCACCACAAATCCTTGATTTTCTTATCAGCCAAATAATATCTCCGGTTATTGAAAGTCCTGCTATATACAAACTTTATAAAATTCTTTGGATCCATTGAAATAAACTTACTCATATCCTTAGCCACATAAATGACCCTTCTTTCCTTCTGTGTACCAATATTATACACATGACCAACTTCAACTTTATGTAGAACAAATTCAAAAGCCTCAGCCACATCCTCACAGTACAAATAACTCCTAACATTGGATCCATCACCATGAATTGGGAGTGACCTACCTTGCATTGGAAGAAGAATGAAATTGGGTATGAGTTTTTCATTAAACTGATTAGGCCCATATACCTTGTTACCTCTTGTGGTGATCACAAGCAAGCCATAGGATCTTCCATAGGCCATGGCCATCATCTCTGCTCTTTCCTTTGTTGCAGAGTAAGGATTGGTGGGTAGAAGTTGACAGGCCTCATGATTTCCCTCAATGACATCCATCTTTGTTTCACCATAAACTTCATCAATGATTACATGAATGAATATTCTGATCAGTCTGATCACTTTGCATGCTTCAGGAAGGACATGAGTACCATACATGTTGTTCTTTGTAAACTCAAATTTGGTCCCAAATGAATTGTCCACGTGGGTCTGGGCTGCAAAATGCATTATAGTATCAATTTGTTTTGTGATCAAAATATAATTTACTAGATCTTCAATCCCAATATCTTCCTTCACAAACTAGAAATTGGGAGAAGAACTAGAGGGAAAAAGATTATTCGGGTCTGAGCAATAGACGAGTTTGTCTAGTACCACAATATTGTATTGTGAGTATTTCCTCACCAGTTTTTTGGCTACTGAGATGCAATGAATCCCACAACACCAGTGAAAAGAATATTCTTGGGCACATATCCTCCATTACCATTTTCCATTTTCCCCACATATCATTATTTTAATCACAACCAAATAAAAGAAATGAGAAAGCTTGTTGCAAAGTTGGATGCAATTGGGCCTATACCTTCCAATGGCAGTAGAGGACTTGATAGATGAAAAAAAATGCAGATAACCCATATAAAATAATTCAATGATGTGGGTGACCTCAACATTTAGTGGAAATACCTAGGGTTGTCCATACATTATGAAGGTTTTGACTTAAAGCTCACATTTAGAAAATAAATTATATGATCAAAGAACTACGCTATAGGGTAAACTGTATTAATGGTACCACTAGACAAAGTGAATGTGCCATGTGCCTTAATATGTATGGAGTCTTTGTTGCAAGCACCCATACATGAAAACTTTTACATGGTTGTTGTCGACATTCTCTGTCATTGGTCTCTAACAACTGCAAACGAAAATTGGATAGTATTTCACAGTGGTAATCAACAATGGGAAATGCATGCCAAATGGATACAAATTATTTTCATTGATTGTTGTACCACATGGATAGTTGAGAATCTCATTGGAGAAGATGACAAAAAGAAAAGAAAAAATATCAATTCCCATAAGTGACATGTTGATCTCATAACGAGTATATTGTTGACTAGTAAGATATATTACTATTTGTGAGACTTATGTTACACTCCAAACACAATTTGAATCCTTGTTTTTATGGTTAAGAATAACATAAATCTGTTGATTATAATTATGTGGTTTAATATTGTAAGTACATTGTCCTCTCTATTTCTAATCACAACACTACAATCATTATTGGCAAATGATCTCTAATAGTTCTATAATATCACAACCATCTTTCATGGTCCAATAATTGCATTTAGAGATTGTTTAGTGAGATAGGGTTTTCCATACATTTTGAAGGTTTTGGCTTAAAGCTCACATTTAGGAAATCAATTATATGATCAAGGAACTACGCTAGAAGTAAAATTGTATTAATGGAACTAGTTGACAAAGTGAATATGTCAT
This sequence comes from Picea engelmannii, assembly GCA_009831015.1. NCBI lineage: Eukaryota > Viridiplantae > Streptophyta > Pinopsida > Pinales > Pinaceae > Picea > Picea engelmannii. Next base: position 97,176 of record ML818280.1, on the reverse strand, counting down.
GTGTCTTATTATGTATGGAGTCTCCACTGCAGGCACCCACACATGAAAACTTTTACATGGTTGTTTTCGACCTTCTCTATCATTGGTCTCTAACAACTACAAAGGAAAATTGGATATAATATTCCTTGCAAATTGTTATGGTTTAGACATTGTATATGAGGTTTGGTTCTATATTTTTTTTTCTGGTTATGTATGAAATCATGAATAAATTATTTCTTCAGAAGTTGGAAGCTTGCATATTCAAGGAAGGTTTTTTTCGTAAATTGTTGTCTCCCCTGTTTTACACCATTGTCTCATGTGCATCGTCGGAATCCCCATGGAAGAAGATGGAGAGGATTTTGTTTCAATTGAATCGGATTTCAAGTTCAATATGTGGTTCTCATATCTCATTGGGACTGATTTGTGGAATTGAATAGACGATATAGTTGTGGTTAGACTTAATATTTTGTATTGTTGGAGAACATAGTTGACCTGGATTAGGATTTAGAATCATTAAAACAAAAGTGAAAGGTGTCGTGGGTGTGAGTGGAGTGAGAACATCTTAATGAAAAACAAAAAACAAAAAAATCCAAAAACTCAAATAGCTAAATCTCTCTCAAAAAAACATTAAAATGAACATATTCCATGAACTAAGCTTATCTAGGTCTTCTCTGGTGGGGAAAAAAATAATTTTACTTTCAAAAAATTTATGTCTATAAATTAGATGATAATAATGGTGGTGTTTTGTGTACCAGCAAAGAGAAAAAAATGGTCGAGTCCACCAAAACAAGGATGTCCAAATCTCTATTCTTTGTGTCTTTCCCCTTGTTGTGCTATTGCTTGTTCTCTGCCCAAATTTTTAACAAGTGTTTCGTTTATGAAAAGATCGACGCCACTGGTAAATAATAAATAGTCAAATTAATGAATTGGAGGAGGATCCATTACCTACAAAAGTAGTCATCAAGTGAAATCCACATCGAAGACAAGACTATGAATATTAGCTTCAAACAAGACTGTGAATACAACTTCAGTGTTCAAGACATCCTTCAACTCCCAAATTGCCAAATGCATTAGCCTGTTTCATATAATTTACATTAAGAATACTTCTGGAAAGTAATTTTATTTACAATCGAAGAGGAAAGGAACTTATAATATTGACCAAGATTGTTAACTCCCTCCCTCTCACCCTCACCAGAATTGGTCAATATTGTAAGTTCCTTTCCTCTTCAATTGTAAATAAAATTACTTTTCGGAAGTAATCTTAATGTAAATTATATGAAACAGTCAAACACATTTGGGAATTTGGGACTTGAAGGATGTTTTCAACACTGAAGTTGTATTCACAATCTTGTCTGAAGATAATATTCACAATCTTGTCTTCGATGCACTTCGATGACTACTTTTGTGGGTAATGTATCCTTCTCCAATTCATTAATTAGTATATTTATTATTTACTAGTGGTGCCAATCTTCTCATAAACAAAATACTTGTTAAAAATTTGGGTAGAGAGAAAGTAGCAACACAATAAGGGGCAAGACACAAAGAATAGAGATCTGGGCATCCTTGTTTTATTTCACTGTGATTCTAATAGTGATATGTGGGAAAAATGGAAAATGGTAATGGAGGATATGTGCCCAAGAATATTATTTTCACTGGTGTTGCAAGATTCATTGCATCTAAGTAACCAACATACTAGTGAGGAAATACTCACAACACAAGATTGTGGTACTGGACAAACCTAATTATTGCTCAAACTTGAAGAATATTCTACTCCTTGTTCTTCTCCCAATTTCAAGTTTGTGAAGGGAGATATTGAGAGTGCATATGTAGTAAATTATATGTTGATCACATAAAAAAATTGATTCTATAATGCATTTTGCAGCCTAGACCTACATGGACAATTCATTCGGGAACAACTTCGAGTTTACGAAGAACAACATCTATGACACTCATGTCCTTCTTGAAGCATGGAAAGTGACTGGTCTGATTAGAACATTCATTCATGTGAGCACTAATGAATTTTATGGTGAAACAAAGATGGATGCCATTGAGGGAAATCATGAGCCATGTCAGCGTCTACCCACCAATCCTTACTCTACAACAAAGGCAAGAGCAAAGATGCTAGTCACGACCTATGGAAGATCCTATGACTTGCTTGTGATCACCAAAAGAGGTAACAACATATATGGGCCTAATCAGTTTCCTGAAAAACTCATAAACAAGTTCATTCTTCTTGCAATGCAAGGTAAGTCACTCTCGATTCATGGTGACAGATCTAAGGTTAGGAGTTATTTTCACTGTGAGGATGTGGCTAAGGATTTTGAAGTTGTTCTACATAAAGGTGAAGTTGGTGACATGTACAATATTGGTACACATAAGGAAAGAAGGGTCATTGATGTGGCTAAGGATATCAGTAAGCTTCTTTCATTGGATCCAGAGAATTTTATAAAGTTTGTAGATAACAAGAATTTCAATGACCGGAGATATTATTTGGTTGATAAGAAACTCAAGGATTTGGGGTGGTAAGAAAGGACTAAATGGGAAGAGGGATTGAAGAAAACAATGGATTAGTACATTAAACACCCTGATTGTTGGGGTGATGTGTCCGGGGCTCTATTTCTTCATCCACGGATGATTGAAATGGATAGGGTTGAGAGATATACAGAAAAAAGAAAAAGAAAAAAAAAATTATAAAAAAAGAAAAGAACTAAACAAAAACACTATTAAAAAACAAATATGTTATACAATAAACCTCTAACCCCACTATGCTAGCCCAATAAACCTTTTCCCTCACTACACAGGCCCAACTACCTTAATATTTTCTTCCTTGACTACCATCCCTCCCTCTCTCGAGTTCTACGACATAGCCAAGAACACGTCATGGTGACCTAATTGATGAGATGAATGGTGATAAAAAGAAGTATGCACCATAAAACTCATATGGTGATCTAGTAGTAGGAACACCCAATGACAAAGTGTTGAGAACCCATGGTGATAGAGAGTTGAAGTGCAACAAAGGATAGATTGATTGTGATCTAGATTAATGTCACCTATTTAGGTAATCTAGTTACACAACATAAAACCCTTTACCCTTTAAATTACCAAGCATCAAAGTTCAAATCTAGTAGCTTGTTTAGGGTCTTTCTCCACTTTACATTAAATTGTCCAAGACAAACTTGGAGTGCAACTAGCTCATTTGAAACATAGACGAGACCCATTTTCATCGAGCCATTGAGCCATCTTGGTTATTCGTGGACATTAATAAAAATTCACATTTAATTTTTATTTCTATTCACTATATTGATCCATTGTCAGTCAAAGGTGGTACCGACCAATTGTCAAGATAAATATACAAGGTACGAGGTTTAAATATCTCTTTCATAGTTAAAGTAAGTTGTTTATAGTTCATAGTTCCTCATGGATTATAAGCAGACAAGTTATTAATACAATGTTAGAGTTCTTGAATCCTTTCATAAATTATTTAAAAAAATAATAATAAAAAGAAGTGAATATAATTTTTTGGTTTATGGCTATTTGTATAAAAGGTCTCACTCTAACAAGACTTTGTACATATGTTTTTAGTCAGACCCTCACCTAAATGAGGAGAGGAGGAAGAGATTTTATAGTTGTATAAGCAATTCCAAAATTTTAGAGATAATTGTATCTAATTGTCATTTCACTTGCACACACCCACACAAAAACAACCCACAAATTAGGAGGGGAACACTAACTAAACAAACATATTGCCAAAATTTAATTTTTCACATTAAAAATCCGTAATTTGCATTTTCGAATTAGTTAAATTACATTTATGATGAAAGTAAAACTTGTAAACTAATAATAAAAAAATAACATGAAAGAAATAAAATACACCCAAAAACAAGATGAAAAACATAATATAAATAAAATACACCAAAAAGGGGATTTCTTTGTTCCAAAAACACACTAGAGAAATCGTAATTTACAGAAAGGAATTTTGAGTTTCTATTCCACTCTCGCCAGTCCCTCAAGGGATTTGTATGGTGTCGATGCCAATACACTTGTTTTGGGTTTTCTCTTCCACCAGCGCACTCAACAGAGAATGAAAGGGATTCTTTTACACTCTGCAAGGAGGGATTCTTATGATGTCCATGCCAATATACTCTTTTTGGGTTTTCTCTTCCGCCTATGTAAGAGGGTCGAGTAAACCAAAGTTTTGGCTCGAATGGACAATAGAAGCATTCCCATGAAATCCAAACAACTACGGTTGTCTCTTGCAGTTCTGCATCGATACTAGAATATTTGCAGTTTTTCATAGATACCAGAATATTTGCAGATGGCAGGAAGGTTCGTACCCATATGATTAACAAGGGATTCTAGCTCAATATTCTTATACAGAATCGTGTTGTCGGGATGTATGCAAAGTGTGTGAGCTGATAGTTGCACGTTAAGTGTTTGACAGAATGTCTAAATGAACTTGGTTCTCACAGACTACAATTATGTTGAGGTACTTCAAGTCTAGGAGCATTGAGGATGCACACCAATAGTTTGACAAAATTCCTAAGTGACACATGGTATCATGTGCCACTATGATATCTGGTTATGTACAGAGGGAATGGGCAACCCTATGAAGCATTTGTATTCTTCAATGAAATGTAGGTCCAGGTAAGTAAACTCCTGTCCTTCCACGAATGTTTGATTCCAAATTAACAAAGTAACTATACAACCGAATGTAATGTGAACAATTCCAAATTAACAAAGTAACTTTACAACCTAATACAATGTCAACAATAAAATGGGAGAAGAAAGTGTAATTTTCTTAGACCTTTTCTGCATAGTGGTTTAGCTAAGCCTCTGATTTGTTTTAGAGAGGTCAATGAATATGTTCAAGGCTTGATGCATATAATTTTCTGTTGTAAATTTGCAGTTCTTAAGTGGGTTATGGGTTAAGTGCGGAGTTTTCTATCACTTAAGATGCTACACTAGGTTTTCCTAGTTTTCTGTCTCTTATGGAGCAATATAATAACATGCAATTGTACATAATGGAAGGAACCGATCAGTAGTTCCTTAATAGTATAATGAACCCATGTAACAACCCGTAACATGTCTGTCTATTGCATAAATAGAACAAACATTGTTTGTGAATTTCAATATTAATCAAAGATGATTGGATTACCCTTTACTTTGAAGAAAGATAAATTCTCTATGTATCTCTACAAAGGATCAAAAGCAATAACACCTTGTGATTAACATAGCTCACAAAAGTTCCTAGCATACCCTATTTCTCAAATAGTAGCAGAAAGAACCATCGATATACTGACACCAAGCACTTGTGATTTACTAACACCATGTAAATGAAAAGTATTTTCCAACCAAGTTTAACATTCCGTGCAAGGATTTCTTTGCAAGAGACTTAAAGAAAAATAAGTGTAGGCCCAAAAATGGTAAAGTTATGTATTGTAAGCAACTTAGCAGTGAATTTTTCTAATTCTAGTTATCAAAATTCACTATATTTTAATCCAAACTTAGATATGTTCCCCTTTCATGATTGTCAGAGACAACAATTTAATTATGAAGAGTATTTTTATAAGAAATCGCCTAAAATTCAACAGAAACATTCATTGTAACATTTAGAAAAATGACAACTTGTGTAAGACCCAAATCTGTTGCAGTATCTCGAGCATACTATACATTACTTATTAATAGGTTATTAGTTTACTAAATCCCCTCTTATTTTCTACCTCTTCACTAAACTGCAATGGAAAATGCAAGTTGCATATTGATACAAGAGATAATTTATTTATGTAGACTGATGGGGTTAGAAATTTTCTTTTTCCAGTAAAATAAGAGCACCAACAATATTAACGAGGAAGTTTGAGAATGTTCGTCATTTCGGAAATAGCTCCAGAACCATGACAACTATAACTAAGAGAAACATAAATCTACCATGAAAATTATAATTTCTTCTTAATGTTAACTGTTAGCCCCCAAAACAATAGTGCTAAAGGTGAACAATCTTCCTTTCCTATGAGACATTAATTAGCTTATATATGAAGTTTATGTAGGCTTGTTAGTGACATTCTTATTCATGTGTGTTATAATTGTTGAAATTGTAACTATGGTCGGTATTCATAATGTGAAAAGTAAAAAGTGAAAAGTTGTTTAGTATAAATATATATAATAAATAAATAGTTATTTATTATCCAAGGGACACATCCTTTCATGGATGGTCACCATATGTTCTATATATATGAAACACTCATCATTTTAAGAGTTTAATTCGAATATATAATATTGTTGGCAATATGGAAATAGAGGTTGGCATTGACGGCATTGGCATTGACAATAGATATGTGATGATGATAATGACATTGATGACATTGGCATTGACAGTATTGAATCTACTGTATAATCATGACTGGAATAGGGATACTAATGTTGCATACATTTCAGATGTGTTGATATTATGGTGATTGTGATGACATGTCTATGTTGACAGAGCCATTGATGAGGTAGTATGATGACAAAGCAGATGGTTAGCATTGATGGATAAGCAATGTGCATTGAGCATAGTAATGAGAAAACCATGCCTTAGGGTCCTCAAACTTACTTGCTAGCTACTGTGAGAAGAGGTTGTTCCAACAGACAACAATTTGATAGCAAATGGAAGGGACAAAGGTGGAGAGTTCTCTATGCTTGGCATACTTGGAAGTAGGTTATACCTAGGTAGACTCATTGTCCATGATCGAAGAATCAGAAGTCGGTCTCCTAAAGAAAGTATTGCATTATATGAGATCATTGAAGTGGGACAACCTGAAGCTTCTCATGATGGTGGAAGGCCATGGTAGAAGAACCAAAAGAAACAATGAGATGATGGTTGAGTTAAAGATCAAAGACTTGTCTAGGAGAGAGAGATCAGACAAGGATCAAAGCATTCAGGATCTCAAAGATAAAGAAGATATGAGAAGGGGAAAACAAGAGAGATAGAGAAGAGGACAAGTCAATGCTTGCAGGTAGGAGTAGGAATCATTTTAAAGAAAAAATGTGGCATGGTAGTGACAGGGAGAGAGGTCGCAGCAAAGAAGAAACTAGTCTCTCCAATATTGACAAGGATCGTCTGAAAGAGAAAAGGAGACACAAAGAGAAACGAGGAAAGGTTAAAGACAGGGTAGATGAAAAATCAAGATCAATACACCATGAGTGAGATGACATGTATTCTCAGATGGATTGTTTGATTTATGATGAAATAATTTCGCAGCTTGATCGTTCACATCTTCGATATGATCATTCAGGTAGTGAAAACAGTGGAGAAAACCATAAATTGCACTGGGAGAAATGATCATATGATCATCGTAATGGTTCATCTTCTGGATTGGTTGATGACAGAGTTCGGCATGGCTCTGAAAGAGATGACAGGCAATATATCTTGAATGTAAGAAAGAAGAAGGATGAAGATGATTGGAGACCTCGGCTTGATAAAGAAAAAAATGCAAACATAATTGTAGAGCTTGAAATCGAATCGATAAGCAGAACAGAGGATTGATTCAATCACAGAGGAATAAGAATGAAGAGTTTATTGCAAAGACTCAACAACTGTCCCATTAAGTTATCGACGGTGTCGATTGACTCATTTAGTGGGATTTATCCCACATTGGAAGTGAGGAAAGTTTTATGTGGGTTTATATAGACCACCGTCATTATACCTATTCGACGTGTACTGCAAAGGTATGGCGGGGGCTCTAAGTTCTTGGACTTCACAAGAGGATCACCAGCCTGGAGCCCGAGATGACCTGTCAGGCCCCCTTACCTTTTGGAAGAAGTGACATGAGGATATGATCTCATCTGTTGGATTAATATTTTTTTTATATATTTGTTGACACGAAGGTCATACGAAGTGATCATGGGCTTAGGTGCGTTTGTTGTTTCGGTTGGTGGTAAGAATTCCATTTTTATCGAAGTCTTTGGCATAATGCCAAGTCTGGAGGATCATCAAGTTCGCTACCAATTGAATATACATCAAGATGTCGAGACCGCTAATTTGTCGGAAGATGTAACAGAATGATAAAGTTGGAGGTTTTCCATGTTAAGTAAAACCCTCCACAACACCAAATATCTCACACTATCACGATTTCTATAAAATGACAAAGATCATGGCGAAGGTGGATCACATGAAGAAGATAGGAGAGGCTATTAAAAATCCACCATAACTGCTGAAAGGTTTACATGCTATCATGTCCAGATGATCACTAAATTTAGTAAAACCCTGCAAAAACACAAAGACAATAACCTGCACGAAGAAACAATTAGATTGAATATCGATTAAATCATTTGTGCATTAAAGGATGGAACTAAATCGAAGAAGAGTGATAATTGTGTTAGTAATAATCAATGATAATTAGATATATAATCTATTAGATGAAGAAGTGTGAGGTTTATGAAGAGTTGTGTTGAAAAAATGAAAGACTTATAATTATGCTGAGATGTGAAGGAGAAATGGGTGGCTGTCAAAGAGTCATTGAAGATCAAGAACAAAAGGAGCAAGAGAAGCAGTTATGATGGTCATTTTTTGATATAGAAGACTTATATAGGACTACATATCCTATTTCTACATTGATGAACATAGGGTGGCTGGGAGGTGTTAGGGTAGGTTGGAGCCTGCAGGGGAGTTGGTTCTTCCTTGTTAGTTGTAGCTAACTAAATAGGGGGTTGTATCCTCCTACTAGTTGGAGCTGTTGAATAGGGGTGTGGGTGCAACTTGATCAGTGGGTGTTGATCTAAAGAGGAAGAACACATCTTCCTTCTATTGTCACTTGTAAATTTTTTTTTTGCAGTTAATAGAAAAGTGTTTGTGGTTTTCCCAATTGGTTTCCACGATAAAACATTGTGTTCAAATTTTGTTTGCATTTCTTTAATACATAATTAACAAAAGTAAAAATGTGATAAAATTATTGTGTCACTGATTCACCCCCCCCCTCCTCTCGGTGATAGGATTTGATCCTTCAATATTGTTATAACCCTAAATTGCACCATACATGCATACCTGGCATCAAACCATCTTACTTACTAATTGTTCCAAGCCAACACTGAACAATTGTTCTTAAAAACACAATTTTTGAATATGTACGTGCCCTGCACCACTATTGCCCGCGTACGTATGCTAGCTGCACCATTACAGCCCGTGTATACCCACAAAATTTGCAAAAATTAAAAATTTGCAAGGGATTCATTGAGATTATGGGCTATTGGGTAGTTTCCCAATTAATCCACCACCTATAGCCCTTCACCCAACCGAATAACCATATTTTTGTCATATAAAAGGAGGTGTTGGGGTCTCATTCCAAGGATAAATGTAGCTACAATGAAACTCTTCCCATTTCACTTTTCCCCCTTGCCCCAAGAATTTGCTGCCACTTTGTGAGTTTTGAGACAGAATTCCCTATTCTTGCCTTTTTCCTTATTCATAAGCCTATGCCCATTATCTAGAGAGAAGTGTGAGAGAAGAAGCATAAGTGGAAGTAGTTGGAGCTTGGTGAAGAAGAGCCCAGGACCAGGTTCGAGGAGCAGTCGTCGATCTCATTTTGTAAGTGAGTTTGTGAGATTAATATAAAGAAGTATTTTTTCCGTCCCGCCATATGATGTGTTCAATATTCATGTTTGATTTACATTTTGTTATGACATATAATCCACTAATTCATATATAAGATGCATTTTTGTAGTTTCTTGTTTGTCTTTTGGTGAATGCAGGTCAACCTTGGGAGGAGACTTGCAGTTGAGAAGCAACCGAACGCAAAAGGATCGACACCGGACACAGAGTTTAAGGTAATACTACAGGATCTTTATACTTTGTATTTTATGCATGAATGTGGGGTATTGTTGGGATAGTCATTAAAAGTATGAGACTTTAGACAGTTATCTCTACCTGCATGATTGAACCCTAGTGTAGTCCATAGGGGGGTTTTCCCACTATAGCAGAATTGGCGACTGTACTGGGGGCCGAACCTAGAATCTCTGGTTTCGCCAGACATTCTGATATCAATGGAAAGAGATGGATCAAGGCATAGAGAGGGGGATCATGATTTCAGTGGAAGAGATGGATTCATATGACCTCCACGGTGAGAAGCAGTTGTAGTGATTCAACCTACCAATTTTGGAATGAAAGAAAAACCATTCACAACAACAACAACAATACAAAGCCATTGCTAGAACCAAATTTGAGTGTAGGAAGAGGGGCAAGAATTCCTAGGAGATGTCACATGAGGGCATTGAGGGTGGTGAGAAGAAGAGAGAAAAAAAACACAAGTTCGAAGAGGACCAAGAATAATTTGGCATCCATGGTCATGAGAAGAAGAGAGAATAAAAAAGCAAGGTCAAAGAGGACAGATTTGGAACACACAACCTGAATGGCCTTATTATATTCAGGCAAAGGAGAAAAAAATGAAGGAACCGTCACAAAAAAATACAAGTACGACATGCCATCAGTGTAAAAGAAATGACAATGGAAGATTGGTCAATTGTTCCAAATGTTCAAAGTGGTATTGTCTTTTCTTGATTGAAAAATGTAACCCTTCGCTAACAAAAGAGAATATTGCCTAGGTTTATCCATGTTGTCAATATATTTGTATTTTTCTTTTATTTAAATACCATCCTAACACCATCTTAACTCTGGAAACTCAGTAAATTTAAAATGATTAGATTCATCTCAGAAAAATTGTATCACTATACTAAACCAGAAGAAAATGGATGCACATTGATCCTTCTCGATAATACTTTCTATGCTTGTAACCAACTGAGGAAAGTGAGTAAATTTCAAGTGAGGAAATCTATCTTAGACATATACATATACATAATGTTGATCATCTACAACTTTTTTGTGACCGCCCATGACTGAAACCATCCTAGATCCATCTTAACTCTTAATTATCAAATGTCAAGAGGGATCACATCTCTTGAGGTGAAAATCTTTAAACTTTCCTCAAGTTTTACAGACTAAAAAATGTTTTCACCTTGATATATTTGATCCCTCTAGGCTCTTGATAGATCCAAAGTTAAGATGGATCTAGGATGACATTTAAATAAAAACAAAATGCAAATATCTCGAAAAAATGGATAGACCTGTGAAATATTCTCTTCAGTTAGCAAAGGGTACCATTTTCCAATGCAAAAAATACAGTACCACTTTGGGAAATTGGAATAATAGAACACTCTACCTTGCCATTTCTTTTACACTAATAGCACATCATACTCACATATTTATGTGATAGTGTCTTTTTTTTATTCTCCTTTGTCCGAATATACTAAGGCCATTTCGATTTTGTGGTTGAAACCTGTCCTCACTGGCCTTCTGTTTATGTCCTCTCTTCTTCTCACCACTATAAACACAAAGTTATTCTTAGTCCTCTTCAACCTTTCATTTCCATCCTCTCTTCTTCTCACCACCCTAAATAAATGCATGTGACAAAGCCTATGGCTTCTTGGCCCACTTCCTACCTTGTCCTATATTGGTGCTCATATTGGCATTGGATTTTGGTTGTTGCTACGAATGGTGCTTCTCACATTCTGACATTGGGGGGTTGGATCAATGCAACTGATTCTCCTCACGTAGGTCATCTGCATCCATCTCTCCCATTGATGCCACATTGACCCTCTCTCTTCCCCTATCCATTTTAGTTCAGAGATTGACCACCTTCCCAAATGACATATCTCAGGATTCTTGTGAATTATTTTCACTCATTCTTTCCCAAAGTTTCCTAACTCAAAATCTTTTTCTTATCCAAAGTTATTCCAAAACTTGCTACAAATAAATAAGGAAATATATTTATGTACATCAAAGTATGTCATTATTGTTTCCATCTTTTTTGACAGGGTTTCATTATGGAATTATTCTTCAAGCCCCTTTTAAATGTATATGAAGGATATTAATAATGATGGTATAGACAAATTTATATTAAATGGAGTAAGTTAATAAGTGTACAAACTCAACATTTTTCTGTTGAAATTATTCTTCAAATTTGATGATAATTTTTCCATAACTTATAATTTCATCTAGTCAATGAAAACTTTGTACTTAAAGAGTGAAACACTACCTTATGTGGAAAAATAAACTCCACAAACATTTTTGACGGGGTGTCATCACTTTTTTAAGGGTAGTGTTTTAAAACCCTTTTAAACATTAGTTTTTGTTAACACTTAATCATATGACAAGAATATTAATAACTTGGTGACAATAAATGTATATTAAGGGTAGTGTTTTAAAACCCTTTTAAACATTAGTTTTTGTTAACACTTAATCATATGACAAGAATATTAATAACTTGGTGACAATAAATGTATATTAAATGGAGTAAGTTAGTAAATGGACAACCTCAACATTTTTTTTGTTAAATTCTTCTCCAAATTTAATAATAATTTCTTATAAGTGACAATTTCATCTAATTAAAGAAGACTTTGTCCTTCAAGAGTGAAGCTTTTCCTTATTGGAGAAAACAAAGTCACTTAAAAATACATTTTGTCAACTTATTAATTCATTCCTATATCAAACACCTTTTAGATCTAAATCCTAGTTAATCATCAAGACATAGTTAATAGAGATAAGTATGATAATAATAATAATAATAGTTGCACCATAATGTAACTTAGGTTAAGAAATACATATATATTAGAAATATTTCAGGCATGTATTCAAAACATTTCAAATGTAAGTTCTTACTAATAAGTGGAAAAACTCAACTTTTTTTTAGTCTAAATTCTTCTCCATCTCCAATGAAGATTTTGTCTTATGTGAAGAAATGTATATTTTTTAAGTCTTTTAGAAATATACTAAAACATTTTGAACATAAGTCATTACTAATAAGTGGACAAAGTCAACCTTTTTTAGTCTAAATTCTTCTCCATCTCCGGTAAGGTGAAGATTTTTTAGTATGTTATTGTTATGTTTGATTGATAAAAACATTGACCATGGAACTTTATTCTACAAAATTTTGGGTCATTTTAATACATCCACATTGGTGAAAGTTTCTGAAAAAAAAGATCATGGTTGAACACCTTTAGCAAGTTAAATATATCCACTTATTAACATATTCCTATTCCAAACATATTTTATATCTAAATAATCGTTAATTATATAAAACAAATAATAATAATAATAATAAAACCAAAATATAACATACATTGAGACAATAATGACACACTTTGATGTACATAAATAAATTTTCTTATTTTATTTTATTCGTAACAAGTTTTTAATAATTTATATGATTTTAAAAACTTCCAACCCTGGCTCTTGGTTGACCTTGAAACGTGTAATATCTACGATAGGTATCTTTGGGAATGAATGAGTGAAAATAATTCAGAAGACTCATTATAGATTTCATGGCCGAAATGGATTGGGGCAGAAAGAGGGCCAATGTGTCATCAACAGGAGAGACAGATTCAGTCTACCTCCATGATAAGAAGCAGTTGCGGTGCTCCAACACGCCAATGATGGAATGGGGGGAACACCATTCTTATTTAATATGGATCTAGCATAGTATCAAAATAAAAATCTCCTCTTCACCACCCTCAATGCCCTCATGTGAAAGCTTCGTGCCCCACTTCATACCCTACATCTTGTGCTCGCAGAGGCCTTGGGTAGTTGATGTTTTTGTGAATGGTGTTTCTCACATTCCAACATTGGTGGGTTGGAGAAATGCAATTGTTTCTAGTGATGTAGGTCATTTGAATCCCTCTCTCTTGTTGATTCCACGTTATTTGTCTCTCTTACCTAGTTTTTTAGCCAAGACATTGGCCGAGTGTTTTGAATTATTTTCACTCATTCTTTCCCCAGGTTTCCTAACTCAAAATATTGCTCTTATCCCGAGTACGATCCAAACGTTTCATAGATATTCATAGATCTTGATCGTTATCAACCAAGGGCAAGGGAAATAAGTTTTCAAAGTATACAAATTATTCCAAAACTTGCTTCAAATAAAATAAGTAAATATATTTATGTACATCAAAGGGTGTCATTATTGTTTCCAACTTTTTTTTGACAGGGTGTGTAATGTCCTTCCATTTAAGAATATTTTAATTTTTTTTTTTTATGTTGTGAAACTTTTTGAGAAAAAAAGACTTATATCATCTTAAACATTGCTAATGAAGAAAATTTTTGTAATTTTTATTTTTAATTTATTTTATTTAACTAGAGACAAACTTATTAGAGAATATAGTTACAAGAAGAGTAGATCATTATTCCATGGGAGAGTGAAAAGGGATAAAAAGCCACTAGAGTACATATTTTCCATGAGGACAAGTGTAAACCTACTCCCAAAGATGTGGGAGGCGAGGGAAAAAACTAACACAAAGTTAGGACAAGAAGGTTCCCTAGGCTTAGCGATGAGGCTAAGTTGGAAAAAGACCTAGGCAAGCTAATTGATTATTCTCCTTGGTAACACAATGAAAGACAAGTATAGAGGAGGCAGAATGTTATTGAGTACTTGTGATGAGGATTTGAGTTTGATGG
>ML818280.1:22938-82621 GCA_009831015.1 Picea engelmannii | reverse complement strand
TGTTAGTGACATTCTTATTCATGTGTGTTATAATTGTTGAAATTGTAACTATGGTCGGTATTCATAATGTGAAAAGTAAAAAGTGAAAAGTTGTTTAGTATAAATATATATAATAAATAAATAGTTATTTATTATCCAAGGGACACATCCTTTCATGGATGGTCACCATATGTTCTATATATATGAAACACTCATCATTTTAAGAGTTTAATTCGAATATATAATATTGTTGGCAATATGGAAATAGAGGTTGGCATTGACGGCATTGGCATTGACAATAGATATGTGATGATGATAATGACATTGATGACATTGGCATTGACAGTATTGAATCTACTGTATAATCATGACTGGAATAGGGATACTAATGTTGCATACATTTCAGATGTGTTGATATTATGGTGATTGTGATGACATGTCTATGTTGACAGAGCCATTGATGAGGTAGTATGATGACAAAGCAGATGGTTAGCATTGATGGATAAGCAATGTGCATTGAGCATAGTAATGAGAAAACCATGCCTTAGGGTCCTCAAACTTACTTGCTAGCTACTGTGAGAAGAGGTTGTTCCAACAGACAACAATTTGATAGCAAATGGAAGGGACAAAGGTGGAGAGTTCTCTATGCTTGGCATACTTGGAAGTAGGTTATACCTAGGTAGACTCATTGTCCATGATCGAAGAATCAGAAGTCGGTCTCCTAAAGAAAGTATTGCATTATATGAGATCATTGAAGTGGGACAACCTGAAGCTTCTCATGATGGTGGAAGGCCATGGTAGAAGAACCAAAAGAAACAATGAGATGATGGTTGAGTTAAAGATCAAAGACTTGTCTAGGAGAGAGAGATCAGACAAGGATCAAAGCATTCAGGATCTCAAAGATAAAGAAGATATGAGAAGGGGAAAACAAGAGAGATAGAGAAGAGGACAAGTCAATGCTTGCAGGTAGGAGTAGGAATCATTTTAAAGAAAAAATGTGGCATGGTAGTGACAGGGAGAGAGGTCGCAGCAAAGAAGAAACTAGTCTCTCCAATATTGACAAGGATCGTCTGAAAGAGAAAAGGAGACACAAAGAGAAACGAGGAAAGGTTAAAGACAGGGTAGATGAAAAATCAAGATCAATACACCATGAGTGAGATGACATGTATTCTCAGATGGATTGTTTGATTTATGATGAAATAATTTCGCAGCTTGATCGTTCACATCTTCGATATGATCATTCAGGTAGTGAAAACAGTGGAGAAAACCATAAATTGCACTGGGAGAAATGATCATATGATCATCGTAATGGTTCATCTTCTGGATTGGTTGATGACAGAGTTCGGCATGGCTCTGAAAGAGATGACAGGCAATATATCTTGAATGTAAGAAAGAAGAAGGATGAAGATGATTGGAGACCTCGGCTTGATAAAGAAAAAAATGCAAACATAATTGTAGAGCTTGAAATCGAATCGATAAGCAGAACAGAGGATTGATTCAATCACAGAGGAATAAGAATGAAGAGTTTATTGCAAAGACTCAACAACTGTCCCATTAAGTTATCGACGGTGTCGATTGACTCATTTAGTGGGATTTATCCCACATTGGAAGTGAGGAAAGTTTTATGTGGGTTTATATAGACCACCGTCATTATACCTATTCGACGTGTACTGCAAAGGTATGGCGGGGGCTCTAAGTTCTTGGACTTCACAAGAGGATCACCAGCCTGGAGCCCGAGATGACCTGTCAGGCCCCCTTACCTTTTGGAAGAAGTGACATGAGGATATGATCTCATCTGTTGGATTAATATTTTTTTTATATATTTGTTGACACGAAGGTCATACGAAGTGATCATGGGCTTAGGTGCGTTTGTTGTTTCGGTTGGTGGTAAGAATTCCATTTTTATCGAAGTCTTTGGCATAATGCCAAGTCTGGAGGATCATCAAGTTCGCTACCAATTGAATATACATCAAGATGTCGAGACCGCTAATTTGTCGGAAGATGTAACAGAATGATAAAGTTGGAGGTTTTCCATGTTAAGTAAAACCCTCCACAACACCAAATATCTCACACTATCACGATTTCTATAAAATGACAAAGATCATGGCGAAGGTGGATCACATGAAGAAGATAGGAGAGGCTATTAAAAATCCACCATAACTGCTGAAAGGTTTACATGCTATCATGTCCAGATGATCACTAAATTTAGTAAAACCCTGCAAAAACACAAAGACAATAACCTGCACGAAGAAACAATTAGATTGAATATCGATTAAATCATTTGTGCATTAAAGGATGGAACTAAATCGAAGAAGAGTGATAATTGTGTTAGTAATAATCAATGATAATTAGATATATAATCTATTAGATGAAGAAGTGTGAGGTTTATGAAGAGTTGTGTTGAAAAAATGAAAGACTTATAATTATGCTGAGATGTGAAGGAGAAATGGGTGGCTGTCAAAGAGTCATTGAAGATCAAGAACAAAAGGAGCAAGAGAAGCAGTTATGATGGTCATTTTTTGATATAGAAGACTTATATAGGACTACATATCCTATTTCTACATTGATGAACATAGGGTGGCTGGGAGGTGTTAGGGTAGGTTGGAGCCTGCAGGGGAGTTGGTTCTTCCTTGTTAGTTGTAGCTAACTAAATAGGGGGTTGTATCCTCCTACTAGTTGGAGCTGTTGAATAGGGGTGTGGGTGCAACTTGATCAGTGGGTGTTGATCTAAAGAGGAAGAACACATCTTCCTTCTATTGTCACTTGTAAATTTTTTTTTTGCAGTTAATAGAAAAGTGTTTGTGGTTTTCCCAATTGGTTTCCACGATAAAACATTGTGTTCAAATTTTGTTTGCATTTCTTTAATACATAATTAACAAAAGTAAAAATGTGATAAAATTATTGTGTCACTGATTCACCCCCCCCCTCCTCTCGGTGATAGGATTTGATCCTTCAATATTGTTATAACCCTAAATTGCACCATACATGCATACCTGGCATCAAACCATCTTACTTACTAATTGTTCCAAGCCAACACTGAACAATTGTTCTTAAAAACACAATTTTTGAATATGTACGTGCCCTGCACCACTATTGCCCGCGTACGTATGCTAGCTGCACCATTACAGCCCGTGTATACCCACAAAATTTGCAAAAATTAAAAATTTGCAAGGGATTCATTGAGATTATGGGCTATTGGGTAGTTTCCCAATTAATCCACCACCTATAGCCCTTCACCCAACCGAATAACCATATTTTTGTCATATAAAAGGAGGTGTTGGGGTCTCATTCCAAGGATAAATGTAGCTACAATGAAACTCTTCCCATTTCACTTTTCCCCCTTGCCCCAAGAATTTGCTGCCACTTTGTGAGTTTTGAGACAGAATTCCCTATTCTTGCCTTTTTCCTTATTCATAAGCCTATGCCCATTATCTAGAGAGAAGTGTGAGAGAAGAAGCATAAGTGGAAGTAGTTGGAGCTTGGTGAAGAAGAGCCCAGGACCAGGTTCGAGGAGCAGTCGTCGATCTCATTTTGTAAGTGAGTTTGTGAGATTAATATAAAGAAGTATTTTTTCCGTCCCGCCATATGATGTGTTCAATATTCATGTTTGATTTACATTTTGTTATGACATATAATCCACTAATTCATATATAAGATGCATTTTTGTAGTTTCTTGTTTGTCTTTTGGTGAATGCAGGTCAACCTTGGGAGGAGACTTGCAGTTGAGAAGCAACCGAACGCAAAAGGATCGACACCGGACACAGAGTTTAAGGTAATACTACAGGATCTTTATACTTTGTATTTTATGCATGAATGTGGGGTATTGTTGGGATAGTCATTAAAAGTATGAGACTTTAGACAGTTATCTCTACCTGCATGATTGAACCCTAGTGTAGTCCATAGGGGGGTTTTCCCACTATAGCAGAATTGGCGACTGTACTGGGGGCCGAACCTAGAATCTCTGGTTTCGCCAGACATTCTGATATCAATGGAAAGAGATGGATCAAGGCATAGAGAGGGGGATCATGATTTCAGTGGAAGAGATGGATTCATATGACCTCCACGGTGAGAAGCAGTTGTAGTGATTCAACCTACCAATTTTGGAATGAAAGAAAAACCATTCACAACAACAACAACAATACAAAGCCATTGCTAGAACCAAATTTGAGTGTAGGAAGAGGGGCAAGAATTCCTAGGAGATGTCACATGAGGGCATTGAGGGTGGTGAGAAGAAGAGAGAAAAAAAACACAAGTTCGAAGAGGACCAAGAATAATTTGGCATCCATGGTCATGAGAAGAAGAGAGAATAAAAAAGCAAGGTCAAAGAGGACAGATTTGGAACACACAACCTGAATGGCCTTATTATATTCAGGCAAAGGAGAAAAAAATGAAGGAACCGTCACAAAAAAATACAAGTACGACATGCCATCAGTGTAAAAGAAATGACAATGGAAGATTGGTCAATTGTTCCAAATGTTCAAAGTGGTATTGTCTTTTCTTGATTGAAAAATGTAACCCTTCGCTAACAAAAGAGAATATTGCCTAGGTTTATCCATGTTGTCAATATATTTGTATTTTTCTTTTATTTAAATACCATCCTAACACCATCTTAACTCTGGAAACTCAGTAAATTTAAAATGATTAGATTCATCTCAGAAAAATTGTATCACTATACTAAACCAGAAGAAAATGGATGCACATTGATCCTTCTCGATAATACTTTCTATGCTTGTAACCAACTGAGGAAAGTGAGTAAATTTCAAGTGAGGAAATCTATCTTAGACATATACATATACATAATGTTGATCATCTACAACTTTTTTGTGACCGCCCATGACTGAAACCATCCTAGATCCATCTTAACTCTTAATTATCAAATGTCAAGAGGGATCACATCTCTTGAGGTGAAAATCTTTAAACTTTCCTCAAGTTTTACAGACTAAAAAATGTTTTCACCTTGATATATTTGATCCCTCTAGGCTCTTGATAGATCCAAAGTTAAGATGGATCTAGGATGACATTTAAATAAAAACAAAATGCAAATATCTCGAAAAAATGGATAGACCTGTGAAATATTCTCTTCAGTTAGCAAAGGGTACCATTTTCCAATGCAAAAAATACAGTACCACTTTGGGAAATTGGAATAATAGAACACTCTACCTTGCCATTTCTTTTACACTAATAGCACATCATACTCACATATTTATGTGATAGTGTCTTTTTTTTATTCTCCTTTGTCCGAATATACTAAGGCCATTTCGATTTTGTGGTTGAAACCTGTCCTCACTGGCCTTCTGTTTATGTCCTCTCTTCTTCTCACCACTATAAACACAAAGTTATTCTTAGTCCTCTTCAACCTTTCATTTCCATCCTCTCTTCTTCTCACCACCCTAAATAAATGCATGTGACAAAGCCTATGGCTTCTTGGCCCACTTCCTACCTTGTCCTATATTGGTGCTCATATTGGCATTGGATTTTGGTTGTTGCTACGAATGGTGCTTCTCACATTCTGACATTGGGGGGTTGGATCAATGCAACTGATTCTCCTCACGTAGGTCATCTGCATCCATCTCTCCCATTGATGCCACATTGACCCTCTCTCTTCCCCTATCCATTTTAGTTCAGAGATTGACCACCTTCCCAAATGACATATCTCAGGATTCTTGTGAATTATTTTCACTCATTCTTTCCCAAAGTTTCCTAACTCAAAATCTTTTTCTTATCCAAAGTTATTCCAAAACTTGCTACAAATAAATAAGGAAATATATTTATGTACATCAAAGTATGTCATTATTGTTTCCATCTTTTTTGACAGGGTTTCATTATGGAATTATTCTTCAAGCCCCTTTTAAATGTATATGAAGGATATTAATAATGATGGTATAGACAAATTTATATTAAATGGAGTAAGTTAATAAGTGTACAAACTCAACATTTTTCTGTTGAAATTATTCTTCAAATTTGATGATAATTTTTCCATAACTTATAATTTCATCTAGTCAATGAAAACTTTGTACTTAAAGAGTGAAACACTACCTTATGTGGAAAAATAAACTCCACAAACATTTTTGACGGGGTGTCATCACTTTTTTAAGGGTAGTGTTTTAAAACCCTTTTAAACATTAGTTTTTGTTAACACTTAATCATATGACAAGAATATTAATAACTTGGTGACAATAAATGTATATTAAGGGTAGTGTTTTAAAACCCTTTTAAACATTAGTTTTTGTTAACACTTAATCATATGACAAGAATATTAATAACTTGGTGACAATAAATGTATATTAAATGGAGTAAGTTAGTAAATGGACAACCTCAACATTTTTTTTGTTAAATTCTTCTCCAAATTTAATAATAATTTCTTATAAGTGACAATTTCATCTAATTAAAGAAGACTTTGTCCTTCAAGAGTGAAGCTTTTCCTTATTGGAGAAAACAAAGTCACTTAAAAATACATTTTGTCAACTTATTAATTCATTCCTATATCAAACACCTTTTAGATCTAAATCCTAGTTAATCATCAAGACATAGTTAATAGAGATAAGTATGATAATAATAATAATAATAGTTGCACCATAATGTAACTTAGGTTAAGAAATACATATATATTAGAAATATTTCAGGCATGTATTCAAAACATTTCAAATGTAAGTTCTTACTAATAAGTGGAAAAACTCAACTTTTTTTTAGTCTAAATTCTTCTCCATCTCCAATGAAGATTTTGTCTTATGTGAAGAAATGTATATTTTTTAAGTCTTTTAGAAATATACTAAAACATTTTGAACATAAGTCATTACTAATAAGTGGACAAAGTCAACCTTTTTTAGTCTAAATTCTTCTCCATCTCCGGTAAGGTGAAGATTTTTTAGTATGTTATTGTTATGTTTGATTGATAAAAACATTGACCATGGAACTTTATTCTACAAAATTTTGGGTCATTTTAATACATCCACATTGGTGAAAGTTTCTGAAAAAAAAGATCATGGTTGAACACCTTTAGCAAGTTAAATATATCCACTTATTAACATATTCCTATTCCAAACATATTTTATATCTAAATAATCGTTAATTATATAAAACAAATAATAATAATAATAATAAAACCAAAATATAACATACATTGAGACAATAATGACACACTTTGATGTACATAAATAAATTTTCTTATTTTATTTTATTCGTAACAAGTTTTTAATAATTTATATGATTTTAAAAACTTCCAACCCTGGCTCTTGGTTGACCTTGAAACGTGTAATATCTACGATAGGTATCTTTGGGAATGAATGAGTGAAAATAATTCAGAAGACTCATTATAGATTTCATGGCCGAAATGGATTGGGGCAGAAAGAGGGCCAATGTGTCATCAACAGGAGAGACAGATTCAGTCTACCTCCATGATAAGAAGCAGTTGCGGTGCTCCAACACGCCAATGATGGAATGGGGGGAACACCATTCTTATTTAATATGGATCTAGCATAGTATCAAAATAAAAATCTCCTCTTCACCACCCTCAATGCCCTCATGTGAAAGCTTCGTGCCCCACTTCATACCCTACATCTTGTGCTCGCAGAGGCCTTGGGTAGTTGATGTTTTTGTGAATGGTGTTTCTCACATTCCAACATTGGTGGGTTGGAGAAATGCAATTGTTTCTAGTGATGTAGGTCATTTGAATCCCTCTCTCTTGTTGATTCCACGTTATTTGTCTCTCTTACCTAGTTTTTTAGCCAAGACATTGGCCGAGTGTTTTGAATTATTTTCACTCATTCTTTCCCCAGGTTTCCTAACTCAAAATATTGCTCTTATCCCGAGTACGATCCAAACGTTTCATAGATATTCATAGATCTTGATCGTTATCAACCAAGGGCAAGGGAAATAAGTTTTCAAAGTATACAAATTATTCCAAAACTTGCTTCAAATAAAATAAGTAAATATATTTATGTACATCAAAGGGTGTCATTATTGTTTCCAACTTTTTTTTGACAGGGTGTGTAATGTCCTTCCATTTAAGAATATTTTAATTTTTTTTTTTTATGTTGTGAAACTTTTTGAGAAAAAAAGACTTATATCATCTTAAACATTGCTAATGAAGAAAATTTTTGTAATTTTTATTTTTAATTTATTTTATTTAACTAGAGACAAACTTATTAGAGAATATAGTTACAAGAAGAGTAGATCATTATTCCATGGGAGAGTGAAAAGGGATAAAAAGCCACTAGAGTACATATTTTCCATGAGGACAAGTGTAAACCTACTCCCAAAGATGTGGGAGGCGAGGGAAAAAACTAACACAAAGTTAGGACAAGAAGGTTCCCTAGGCTTAGCGATGAGGCTAAGTTGGAAAAAGACCTAGGCAAGCTAATTGATTATTCTCCTTGGTAACACAATGAAAGACAAGTATAGAGGAGGCAGAATGTTATTGAGTACTTGTGATGAGGATTTGAGTTTGATGGCTCTGAGAAAGAGTCAAGCTATGATTAATATGGAGAAGGTTATTGAAATTTTTAGTCCCTATGGAATAATGATTTAGGCTTGAGGGTGAAAGGAGCAAGTGATTTGGTTGTTCTGGTCCAGTTGCAGCAAAGAAAAATAATGCTTATACAAATCTATGTCATCCAAAATGTAGTTGCATAAAGAAAAAAATTGCATAAATAGACTGTAGAATTTCTTTAGTTGTTATTCTTTGAAGATATTGATGAGAAAATACAAATAATGGCATGTATTTCAAGAATTAACAGACTCATTTTAGAGCACATATTCCTTTTTGAACAAGAATTTACTCTAGAAAGAGATGAGTACAAAGAACAAGAAGATATTTTCTTCCATAAAACTAAACAAGTTTTATACTTTAAGATTGCATAAAGAACAATATGTTAATATTTGAATACAGATAAATAGAAACTCATCATAGACCAAAGAGCTATAAATATATACATAATATTTTTGAATCCAAGACCGCTAATAGGAATTTGAGGGTTTAAATATTTATTTATACATAGCTAGAGTTGCGAATATTATAAGTGATAGTCTAGTTAAAAATAGAGACTACACATACATGACATAGTTTCTATTATAAAACCTACCTAAGATACCAATATAATGTTGTCAATCCTAGCAAAAGGGAAGAACTAGTTATTGCTCCATGAGAATGAAAGAATATTAGTAGTCGTAATAAATATTCATAGAGACAAAATGCATCTAATAAATATTTCTTTTAGGAAGTTAGTTATGTCCACTTATTAACTTATTCCTACTTCAAAAAACTTTTAGATCTAGATACTAGTTAATAATAATAATAATAATGACACCAATATATAACCTAAATTAAGAGAAAAGTTACATTTCTACCTTACATTACTCTTAATCAAGGTTATATTTTGGTGCCATTTTTATTGTTATTATTATTATCATTTCCATTAATTACTTCTATATAATTAAGAACACCACACTAATGAAACTACATCAAAAAAGATGGAAACAATAATGAAATCCTTTAATGTACATAAATATATTTCCTTATTTTATTTCTAACAAGTTTTGGAATAATTTGTATGAGTTTAAAAACTTCTTTCCATTTCTCTTGGATAAACTTGAAACGCGCAAGATCTGTGAATATCTACGAGTGGAGTGCACTGAGATGGGGATAAGAACAATATTTTTAGTTAGGCATATTTGGGAAAGAATGGGTGAAAATAATTTAGAAGATCCATTACTGATGTGATTTGGTAAGGTGGCCAATATCTTAGCTGAAATGGATCGAGGCAGAGAGAGGGTAAATGTCGCATCAATGGGAGAGATGAATTCAAACAAACTCTTTAATGAGAAAAAGTTGCAATAATCCAACACCCCAATGCTAGAATGTGAGAAACATCATTTGTAGTAGCAACAACAATCCAAGGCCATTATGAGCACCATAGTCGAGGGTAAGAACTAGGGGAGGAAGCCATGAGCCATGTCACATGAGGGAATTGAGGGTGGTGATAAGAAGAGAGGAAAAAAACTGATCCAGGTGGATATCAGTGGCCACCCACCTATTCCAACTGGCTCAAAACGGTCTTTTGGCAATTTACTATTTTTAGTAGTTTTTCGGTTCCGAGACTTTTGGGGCCATTTCGAGGGACTAAATGAAGTTTTTTTAGGATCGAGCACCTCAATGATACCTCAAGGCTCCGATTAAGCCCCCAAAATGAATCTCCTCAATGATTCCTTTCTGACGAGCTATCGTGTTCCCCAAACAGAGATCGTATTCCAAAGTTACGCCCCCAGGAAGTTGATACACCAAACTACCCAAAACAAGGTCCATAAAATTGTTGCCTTTTCATCTTTCGGGGTTAGGTTTTTGGATTTTATTATGTTAAAAATACCTTTAGAGCCTCATTGTAATATTCATCTTCTTACGAATGTGACTATCTGTCACATCTCTTCTCAGAGATAAGCTACCACCATTCTAACGAGTCTTTCACTCTGTATTTCTACAGTTTTGTACATTTTGCTCATTAATAGAAATTGTGTATTACTATATCTCTATGTTTATAGTTGCATCTCTGATATATTTTTGTTATATTATTGGATATCCGAGATATATTTACATTTATTTACTATATCTCTACTCTCATTTCATGCTGAAAATAATCAAGATTAGTGGTATCAGAGCAGGCTACTCTTGATTGTTTTTTTCAGTGCATGTCCCTGATGAGGTCCGAGTATATAAATTTGGGTCTCGATCTTGTCTCTCTTGAGGAAAATTGCTCTTGCATGCCCAAGAAATCCTCCATGGTGGAAGAAAAGAAAAATGACAAAGAAGGCGATTCTATTAATCTATTGCTTGAGCAAGCTCTCACGCGACAAAGGGATAAAATGATAGAGATTTGTTCCCACATCCTTCAACGCCTACTGATAACAACAGGAACGTCTTTATCAAGCGACCACTTTGGAGGCACCTCTCCTTTCAAGGTATAAGTTGATTTTTTTATTCTCATTTTTGAAGGAAAAATAGATGCGGATTCCCTAGAAAAATGGTTAAATATACTAGAAGGTTATTTCTCTATTCATAATTTCTCTGATAGGGAAAATATCAGCTTCCCACTCCTTAAGGATCTGCCTCATGTCAAACATTGGTGGGAAACTTACTGGGACCAATGTTCCACAGAGGAGTCTGGAATATATGGGGTTGAGCCCACTTGGGATTTTTTTGTGGATGCGGTCAAGGAACAATATTACCCTATTGGAAACTATGGAGACTAGTACATGACATGGATCACACTGGGAAAACAGAGGGAACAAGAAGTGTCGTAGCTCACCAATACCTTCCATATCTTGTGCATCAAGTTGG
This sequence comes from Picea engelmannii, assembly GCA_009831015.1. Taxonomy (NCBI): domain Eukaryota; kingdom Viridiplantae; phylum Streptophyta; class Pinopsida; order Pinales; family Pinaceae; genus Picea; species Picea engelmannii. Next base: position 71,313 of record ML818280.1, on the reverse strand, counting down.
GTATCAAATACTCTGAGTGACATTGGGTTATGAAATACCGTGGGGCTCTACACATATACATCCAAACAAAAATGGATTTTTTGGACATCTCTTCAACGGGGGCTGCTTATCGATATGTTCTAAAAATTGAGTAGAAATTTAAGCACTAGAACAAGCGGGAGTTTGGGTCTGCAAATTCGCAAGAACCAAACTATGGTAAAGACGACCCTAACAACCAGTCTTCAGAAAACCAGTCCAAGCCACACGAAAAGAAGGGTAATGGAAAGGCAAGGAAGGAGGCTAGAAAATAATGTGATTTCCAAAAAATCTCTTAGCACAAAACCGATGAATGTCTCTCAAAATAGTCATTGGTGGCCGAGATCATAGACAAGGAGTTGAACCTTGATTTATAATTTGATCCAGAAAATACTAGTAGAAGACAGATCATCGATGCATACCCCACTACTATTGTTGCGACCGCAACAATTCAACAAGAAGAACCAACAGATCCTGAAGAGGGGGAGAACCTTTTTAATTCATAGATGATGCATACCCCCTCCCTCACTCGGGGTCCGCTCGACCTCCTGGTCAAGTATTGTTCAAATCGGGAGCTGAATTAGCTCTAGAGCTCTTGCTGAACCCCCTGTTAATGTTCATAGGTCCTCAAATTCTCTGTGCAGGTCCAAAAACTAAATCCCATAGGCTCTTACTAAGCCCCTTCTCCTTTGAAACAATTTCAGGCCACTAGCCCTCTTCCTCAGGCCAACTCCTCATATGACCAAATACTGTCACCATGCGCTAGTCAATAACATGATATTTCGGTGCCTCAACGATTTCTCTAATCCCCTTTTCCCTCTGGCAATAAAATCATGTGACTGAGGGCTCTAACCGAGTGCTAAGACAAAATGCTCTATTTCATCATGTTGGCCTTCGACGATCTACCTTTCCTATCCCTTCACTCTGTCGAATGCATGAATCTAGCGAACTACCAAAATGGAAATAGACGGCAAGATCAATGAGTATCATGTTCCGAGATTGACCCCTTAAACCACCCTATTTCATGCTTCAATGATCTCTCTTGATCGCACCCAACGCACACAACCCTTAAAAATTGTCGACCGCCGAAAACAGATCGGATGGCTCCCATCTTCCCACCAAATCGACGACTCAAATTATGTTTTAGGCTTCGGTGATTTTTAACAGTTCCCAAGATAAATACAACATCTTTGAACTACCGATCACCGAAAAGGCACTTTAACCAAGCCTCAGATCGACGGTGATCCGAAAAGATCTTTTAAATGACAATGGTTGAGTTATTTAACATGTGTTATTTAACTGTTTAGGAAGTTGAATGATAGAGGAATAATTATAGAAGAAATATGAAATTCATAAAGCAATATACAGATCTGAACATAAGCATGAAGAACAACAAACCATAAACACCAAAGTAATAATGGAGTTTGACAATCTCCCCTACGTCTCCAGGCCTTTGTCTTAGTGGGTGAGGCTTTCTTATTTTTGTTCAAAGCTTTAAAAGGACATCATAACAGTGCCAGAAATATTGCAAACTCATCTGGTCTTGTTCTACCAGATCTCTGGAACCCAAAAAAACTAACGACACTGAAAACGGATGACCGAAGCTCCCATAAATGGCCCGCAAAGGTGCTCTCCTCAATGGCTTCCCTGCATAAAAATGGATTTGGCTTGGAAAATATTCAGCATAAACCTATTCTGAACCTCCTTCTTGGCTTCAAGAATCCCTGATTTATATATATCTGAAGTTGGTAACCATTTCCTAGCTTCCCCGCAAGATCTGGCCTTAAAAATGGCCCAATATCCCCCAGAAATGACCAAAATCTCCAAAATTGATGAGAAAATCCAATTAAATATCTACGATAAAGTTAAATAAACCACTTTGCAAAATATTAGGGCGCAACCCCTTATTCTCTAGCCCCTAGTCATATTCACTGGCACTGGGTCGTTAGCCCCCTGAAATCTTGCTCTTGGTCATATGCTGGAAGGCGATATGGCCCAACGGTTATGCACCCACGTGCTAACTCACCCCGATAATGTAGCCCATGGTTTATCCCCCTGGTTGGCGGGCTAGCCCGACCTATCGGGGATAACCCCTAACCTTCACACCAACAAATGAAATAACCTCCGGTCTTATGATGTTGAGTTCTAGTCTCCCATGCCAAACCTTATCACTGGAGTATAATGTGGCACCCTTGTGTGGTGAGTGTATGGTCGCGCATGTAACCGGGGTTGGGGCTAGACCCCAACCCTTACCTCCTCCACTCGAAACCTTAGGTAAGTTCAAATATTATTTGTGCATCATAAGGTTAAGACACATAGTGAGGGTCGACTGGCTAGCCCGACCCTGCCAAGAAGTTCACCCACACCCAAGGTCGCGGGTTCAAACCTCGTTAAGTCCAAACAAATTTTGCATACCAACGAGCCAATGGAGGGGTTCCATGTGGCAGCCTAGGACTGGGCCACGTGGAAACACATTATTCATCCAAATAACCTGCCACTTTTCAAAACCAGATTCGACTAGTTGTCCACATCTACCATGTGTTTTCTCCAACTGTACCCTGCCATGTGTTCCACGTGTCATATGGTCGTTCCATGTGTCACCCTTACAGTGGTGACACATGTCACTCCCTGATTGGTCCACCTATCCGACACATCATCAGTCTGTATGCCCAATCACCCTACCACATGTCAGTCCGTACACCCAATTAGCACACTAAACCTACCACGATACCTTTCCACGTCAGATGTACGACCATACGACTTGTACAATCAGCTGCCACGTGGCACTGTAAAAATTGTACAATCATCATTTTTTTTGCCTCTTTGGCCAAATGAACAGACTGCGATATCTTGAGCATACAACATATGTTTGACCCCATTCAAGTTGCATTGGGTTTGTATCGACGAGGCCTACACACACATTTGTTTTGAAGCCATTATGAGAAATTTGATTTTTAGGTCTTCGTGGACCCATTTTGGTCCTGAGATCCAATTCTGGATCAGACGACCCCTAAACATAAATGGATGGACGACCCTGATTTATCTCCTCTAGAATTCGATGAATTTTGGCACCCACACAACATAACCTTAATACACGCGGAGTATTGAACATCGAAAAAGGCTGATTGGATGACTCTTGTGCTCTGCTAAGATCAATCGCCCCCAACACTTCGATGCTCTAGGCTTCAGCGAATTTCAAAATGATATTCCCCAATTATCCTAGAGTGTCAACCTTCCGAAGTGTTGGTTCTCCTGCCATTTGTCACTCACAACAAATGACTGAGATGTTCTTCATTGTTCAGAGCTTCGTTGACTCTCTCTCTCTTCGCACTTTTCTTCACTTTCCTATGGAGTGCTAAGTCTCCAGACTTCACAATTTGTTTCCATGTGTCCAATGGAGTGAATGGTCAAGATCTTCTCTGGATCCCAGCCCTTAAGGAATCCTCAACTCCCAACAACCGAGTTCCTTCGGAGGGGTGAACCTCCAGACTACATGATCTATCGACACACTTCCCCACTGTTGGACGACTGTGATGACCTCTGGCCTTCGAGCCTTTTCAATGCACAACCCCAACAATCCTTTGGATCTTATAATATTTCAACATGTGTCCCTTTCCAATGGATGACCCAGATGAAATATGGGGCTTCAGGACTTCGACAATATTTGCACACTCCAACGCTGAGTGTTCCCAGAAATCTTACCTTCTGGATTTTTGGATCTGGTGCCACGTGACTCCCTCGATCAACGATCAATATTTTCTATTGATTTCATCTCTTCGAGAGTTCTCAATTCAACCCAACATAACCCTTCCATAGTGTTGTGCCTTTGGACAATAGATCTTCTGCCACATGTCTTCAGAGATCAATGACAAGGATTCACTCCAGCCTTTAGGACTTTGGGGTTCCCGACTTCTCCGCACACCAAATATTCTGAATATGCGAATTCCAAAGGAATTTTCTAATTAAACCTTGCGCAACTCCTTCTAATACGACGACTGTCCCCCCTCTTGGAAACTCCCGAATGGGTCTTCCCTATTGATTTCTCCTCTTTGATAGCTCCTCCTTTAAACTTGATCCACAACATCTCTAGAGACATGACGTCTCAAGGACTTACAGGTTTAAACCCCACATTGTTCTCCAGATCTAAGCGTGATAAAAGAACTTGGATCCTCCCAAACATATCTCAATTGTTTGCCTATTTAAAAAAGAAAATCCTTCGAACTTACAAAGTTCAAAAGGCTATAGGGGGTTAAACCCCAAGCAACTTACCTGGATTGGATGGTTTCTATCACATGCGCTTAGATGTGATGGCTAAGATCTTTTCTCCTCCATGTGCACTCCTCCTTCTGGATGGAATTTGTCCTAATAGTCCATATCTTCTCTCCCACCAAGATCGACGATGATTGTATCTTCTCCTCCCTACGAAGGATTCTTTGATAATTTTCAAAGGCTTTGAGCCTTTGAATCTTCTCCTCTTCCAACTAACTCCTCGACTTGCACTGCACCTCTTGAGCTTGAAATTCTTTAGGAATTCAAAGGGGATGGACCCTTTGCGTGTTTCTCTCTTGCAGGGATGTCTATTGGCCTCTTCTTACATTCTTGGGAAAACACTACTCCTCTTGATCTTTGGACATTGAAAATAAGTCCTCTTGGTGCTCACCTTGCACTTCCTCCACAACCTGAACATGAAAAGGTTCTCAACCTCTGCAGTCCTTGCAGAGTCCCTTTATATAATCGCATTATCTATCCTAAGCATATACTTGCCCAAAATTATAAGGGTCTTGGCCCTTTGTTCCTTCAAAGGAATTCGTTTGCCCTCCTCGCACTCTGTGCTCGTCTTCTTGAGCTTATGGACTTTGAAATGGTCTTCAATGCATTCCTGGAACTGGCTTCTCTTTGTGTTTGGACTCCAAAGGTTTCAACCATGCACTCATTGCACTCGTCTCCCCTAATACTTTCTCAACACTTATCTAAGTGTTTTCCTAGTGCACTCCTTTCACGGGTATTTTCCCGAGTCTTGAACTCTTCAGGCTCACTAGTGCACTCCTTGCACTCCTTGCAGAACTTTTCTCCATAGTGTTCAATAACTCTGGTCCTCCTTCTCCCCCAATTATCTATCAGAGTGTTCAACAACTCTGATAAGCCTTCCCTGACACTACTCCTTCTGAGCTTCAAAATGGTTCTGATGTGTCTACCTGGCACACTCTTCTATGAACTCAAAATAGAGTTCAAGTTGACTCCTTGTACTAGCTTCACAGAGGTTCAATACTCTAGTGTGCACTCCTTGCACCATACTAAGAGCCCAAAAATAATCAGAAATATACAAAGATAGAGAAGTCTATCTAAACCTACAAATGTAACCTAGCATACATCTACAACATACATAAATAAACATAGAGAACATTCAGACAATGACCATTCATTATACATGAAAAAACAAACACCCCATATGCAGGAAAAACTTCTTTTGTATTATATTTAAAGGCTTCTTTAAAAATATGTCTTTACAAAGGCTGGACTGCAACAAAGTCTCAACTCTTCTCCACTCTTGAGCTCTCTATTCTCTCCTCCTCTAATCATCTAATGGATTTTTAAACAAGATATTGTTACAAAAGAGGGGCTCCTCGAGCTTTCCCTCCAACTACCTACTTCCATTGAATTGCAATCAATTGCAATCAATGGACATCTAGTCCGAATCAGATCTATATCCCTCCTACTGTCAGCCATTAAAGGTGACTCTATCTGTTACAGTAACTCGCATGTACAAAGACAATCTCTTGGATTTCCTTTGAGCCATCAAACATTAATTACATTTAATTGTACTAAAAAATTTAAATTGGGATCAAAATGAGAGGGTTGGTGCCACTCTTTCCTTGGAATTTGTTCCTCCAAGTGCGCTGATGCGTTGGCTTGCTGGCGCTTGATGAGGTGGAGCGATTCTCCTACATTAACAGATGTGGGTGAAGGGGACCCCATTATATTTCATCATTGATAGAGGAAGATAGAAGAACCTTATCTCAATAAAGGTCGTCAAAGAGTTGGGATTGTTGACAACACCACACCCACAACCATACAACATCCGGTGGATTTTCTAGGGACAAGATCTTTGTGTTAGCCAACAGTTTCGATTGTCATACAACATCCATCCCTTCAAGGATGAGGTATTATTTTATGTTTCCCCACTGAATGTCTGTGTTTTTCTTTTAGTCCAACCATATATGTGGAAGCACCATTCTATTTATGAGTCTCGACCTTGTTTTGTTATTGTTACTCTAGGGGGTCATCTCTACAGGATACCATAGGTATTTTCGGCTACTATCCCACCTAAAAAATTACCCAAGGTAGTATCTCATACTACAAAATTCATCTTCTTCACAGTCTGTTCAAAAGGAGAAAAAAAGAACACTGCAACCACTAGAGCCTCAATCTAAGCACCTTCTATCTAGAAACAGGTCGAAAAGATTGAATCAAAGCACACAGATTCATTCCACACATAGTCATCTCATGTAGGAAACCTGGTTCAAAATTTACATACCTTCTATCCATAGGTTCATGAAAGCCTTCATTAAGCTAAGCAACATAATTTCTCCAAAACGAAAAATGACTCATCAAGATGCAGATTCAGTAAACGATTTTCCCTCTCCCTCGGGAAATCAACGTGATGTATACCATTTATTTGTAAGGAGGGAGGATTTATCCATGTGGATATCGGTAGCCACCCACCTATTACAACTAGCTCAAAACAATCTTCTAGAAATTTACTATTTTTAGCAGTTTTTTGGTTCCTAAACTTCTCGGGCCATTTCGAGGGCCTAAATGAAGGTTTCTCAGGATCAATCACGTCAATAATAGATAAAGGCTCTAATTGATCCCCCCAAATTAATATCCTCGATGATACCTTTCCAACGAGCTATCATGCGCCCCAAACGAAGATTGTATGCCAAAGTTACGCCCCCAGGAAGTTGATACACCAAACTACCCAAAATGGGGTCCACAAAACTATTGGCTTTTCATCTTCCGAGGTTAGGGTTTTGGATTTTCTTTATGTTAAAAATTCCTTTAGAGCCTCATTGTAATAATCATCTTCTTGCAAATGTGAGTAGCCGTCACATCTCTTCTCAGAGATAAGTTACCACCATTCTAGCAAGTCTTTCACTCTGTATTTCTACAGTTTTGTACATTTCACTCATTAATAGAAATTGTGTAATATTGTATCTCTATGTTTATGGTTGCATGTCTGATATATTTTTGTTATATTATTGGATATCCTAGATGTCTTTGTACATTTATTTATTATATCTCTGCTCTCATTTTGTGTTGAAAATAATACAAATAAAAAACATAAGGTCGAAGAGGACCAAGAATAATTTGGTGTCGATGGTGGTGAGAAGAAGAGGGGATCAGAACCCAAGGTCAAAGAGGACCACATTCAAAGAGGATAGTTTTGGACCACATAACCTATATGGCCTCAGTATATTCGAGCAGAAGAGAATAAAATTAAGGAAACACCACATAAAAATACAAGTGCGATGTTCCATCTATGTAAAAGAAATATCAAAGGTAGAGTGGTCTAAGTTTTTAAATGTCCAAAGCAGTATTGTATTTTTTGCATTGGAAAACAAGACCCTTCACTAACATAAGAGAATACTGTCTAGTTCTATCCATTTTATCAGGAGATTTGAATTTTGTTTTTATTTAAATACCGTCCTAGATCCATATTAATTTTGGAAACTAATTAAATTTAAAATAATCATAATCATCTCAGACAAATTGTATCACTATACTAAAATAAAAAGAAGATGGATTCACATTGGTCATTTTTGGTAATACTCTCTATGCTTTCAACCAATTGAGGAAAGTGAGTAAATTTCAAATGAGTAAATTAATCTTAGACATGTACATATACATAGTGTTGACCATCTATGATTTTTGTGTGGCCACCCACAGCTGAAACCAACCTAGATCCATCATAACTATGGATCTATCGAGTGCCAAGAGTGATCAAATCTCTTGAGGTGCAAGCCTTCAAAATTTCCTCAAGTTTTGCAGTCTAAAAATGATTTGCATCTCGATAGTTTTGATCTATGTCGATACTTGATAGACATATATTGAAGATGGATCTAGTGTGGTATTTTAATAATAAATAAATAAAAATCTCCCAACAAAAAAGACAGTCCTAGGAAATATTCTCTTATGTTAGCGAAGAGTACCATTTTCCAGTGAAACAAATACAATACATCTTTGGAAATTTGGAACAATATACCACTCTTCCTTTGTCATTTATTTTATAGTGATGGAAAGTCGTACATAGATTTTTATGTGATAGTGCCTTCATTTTATTCTCCTCTACCTGAATATACTGAGGCCATTCAGGTTATGTGGTCAAAACCTTGTCCTCTTTGACCTTGTGTTTGCTCCTCTCTTCTTCTCACCACCATCAATGCCAAATTCTTCTTGGTCCTCTTCGACCTTGAGTTTCCATCCTCTCTTATTCTCACCACACTTAATGCCCTCATGTGACATGGCCCAGAGCTTCCTACCCTGGCATATAGTGCTCACAGTGGTTGTGATACCCCGAAGTTTCAAAAAGTAAGACTTATTATTATTTATTTTTTTGTCTATCAACACTTTATGGATATTTCTGATCAAACTCAATTAATTATTTGTTTTTATTAATAAAAGTGGAAGAACACGTTGAGTAGGACTGTTAGAAAATGGATTCCATTGATCCAAAGGAGAAACAACCATGTGACAACATAAGGGGGGAAAGTGGTGGGATTTATTGAGTATAACTCAACTAAGTGAGACACATATCAGTTTTCTAGGGAATCTGAGGGAACAAGTGTAAAAATCTAATTAACAGGTGGTCAATGAGAAGGAGGCTCATGCATGTGTCAAATACATAGGAAAATATTATAAAGTAAGAGGAAACAAAGAGGATGGGACACCATTCTAAAGAGGATATGATAAATCTGAAAATTGCATGACACAAGAGAACACTTGCGTAAATCTTGTAGCCCTGATTTCTACAGTAAGTCACATTGGTTAAGTTTTATTGGATCTGGATTTAGCTCGGGGGTGACAGAATGTGCACATGTAGCTTCTCTGATCTACGGTTGGGAGGAACACCCTACTCAACGTGTGTTTTCCCTTAGAAATGTAAAATTACAGGTTTTTCTTCCATGTTCCATTTTTAATATGAGAAGTTTTATTGTTGATTAGAGTTGTATATTGTTTCAGAGATTAGATAAGTGGAATAGGAAAAATATAATATTAAGAGGCCTAGACTCCTATTTTAATGCATTGTCTCTTGTCCTACATGTTTCTGTATTAACATCATGTGATTGTTTGTATAAAATAATTGGTATTTAAATGATTTCCTAGATTAGAGTGATATATATGTTTTCCAGAGTTTAAGTACTAGAAACAATCTTGTAATTTTATTTGTAACTAACATGGTTTAAGACCCTAAACACTATTATTAATGTAGTAGAGGAATATAGTAGATACAAGAATTTAATTGTTCTTGTTAGCAAAGTATTAGGTAAATACTACTGGTAATCACAACCTACACATTAGGAATTGAAAATATATTACCCTAGATGCCATATTTTATAAATATGATCTCCAGGATCTCAAGAACTCATAAACAAAAATTAAAATTTGTGACAAGTCCAGGTAATTCATATAAGTAGTGCTTGGAATAAACCACAACATCTAGTTAAAATAACTAAGGATTTCTAATAAATAATGATATATAATCCCTATGTTGATCAAACCTTGTAAGGAAATCATAATATAACGAATATACATAGTTAAAATATAACGAATATACATAGTTAAAATATAATTTATCACAAATTAGTCTTAATAACCTATAATGAGGATAAAACCCTTAAAGAAATAGGGTATCTAAGATAAATAGAGGCATTGGAAATAACATATAAAATACCATTTCGATTCTATAGTTATAAATCCATTATTAAATAAAAAAAAATCAATACTAAGACTTAAATCCAAAATTTTCCCTAGAACCGTTCGAACTGGTAAAGATGGTACACAAAACAAAAGAAAGTGTATGATCATGTAGATCATCTTATAAAAATTCCAATAAAAGTACATACAAAGGAAATTGTGAATAATAGAAATTTTCGGTAACCATGAGATTTTTGTTATACATCGAATTATCTCAAGCGTTCGTGTCATATCCTACTCCAATAGTTAATTCTGTAATGGAAGCCAAAATACCTCTTTAAGGTAAACACACTTGTATTTAAAGTCATAATTAAACACCTATAGAAATACATTATAAATGATAGTGATTAGTATAATTCTTGAGTAATAAGGATTAAAACCCTATAAAATGAATAGTCCGATGATTAAATATACTTATTGAAGATAATCAGGTTGAACAATGTCTGGAGTAGTCCTAAGAATTTCCCACATGAAATCTCTTGTTGTAGAGATAAACTAGAATGAGCCTATGCTCCAATCTGATGGGTACCCTCGTCCACGAAAAGGGCTCATCATTAGACTATAATATCCATGGAAAAAATTAAGTTCAAACTTTTATGAGAAGATATAATACAAAAATGTGAAACTATAAACTTGAGTGTTCCATTGTGACATAAGGACGAGCAGAGACCGAAGGCAGGACGTCGAGGTGAGCTAGGGTTTGAAATTCGCGGCCACAACAAAGAGAAGCATGAGTAGTAGGGAGGGGGGCAAGGGGACACCCTCATACAAACAGGTAGTGGTGTATAGAGGAAAAGGGCCAAGAAGCGGATTTTTCAAGGCACCAGTGACAGGAACCTCAGGATCAAAACCAGGGAAGTAGCAAGAAAGAAGCCGGGACAAAAATGAGACCATGGAGGAAGTCGCTAAGGAGACTTAGAAAGAAAAACACGAGACCATGAAGGTTAACGGGACAGAAGAGTGCAACCCCTGCAAACCCAAAACAACATTGATACCCAAGGTGGTATTGGAAGACCCACAAACGCAACTCTACAGGGTTCAAATGAAGATGCATGCACTCATATGAAAATTCATGGGGTTATGGCCCACAGAAAGAACTCTGCGCAAATGGATTAAATACCACTGGAAGCCAAATGGAGAAGTGGAACTCCACCTAGGCTTGAAGGGTTTCTTCACAACAATCTTTATTAACCTAGAGGATAGGGACAGAGTCTTCGAGGGAGGTCCATACTTCCATGCCTTAGCGGGACTCTACATACAACCCTGGAAAGAAAAAATTTCCCCAGAGAAAGAAACGTTCAAAAAGGTACCAGTATGGCTGAGACTCTATTCCCTACCCCTAGACTACTGGCTTCACTCTACCTTTGAAGCAATAGGAAACAAATTGGGGAAATATTTGAAGACCTCAGAAGCCACCCTAAAAGGAAGATACACATCGTATGCAAGAATCTGTATAGAGATGGACGTTTCGGGAGCACTCCCAGAGGCCATAAGTCTAGAATTCAGGGATGAGGAATGGATCCAAAACATAGATTACAAACAGATCCCCTTTAGATTTCGACAATGCCATGAGCATGGACACTTGATCAGAGAGTTCCCTCTAAACAAAATGAAGGAAGCGGTAAATCCCAAAACACAGCAAGACGAGGAAGGGTTTGTAACCCCGAACCCCAGGAACCGAGCAAATAAAAAGAAAAATAAAACCTCAGCAGTAAATACCCAGGAGACCCAAAACACGATGGAAGGAAGGGACCAAACAAACAAAGGGAAAATAGAAGAAAAGGACTCAACAAAAGTTCCAGAAGTCAAGGACCAAGCAACAAAACAGCCCACCCAACAACCAAACATTACAACAACTCAGGGGAGTTGCGCAACCCTGATGGACAGAGAAACAAAAGAGGACAACACTCCCATGCAATATGCAGAGGGGGATGCAGAGATGACCCCAAGCAAACTCTGTACAAAAGACTCCAATCTCAGAGACTTGGTGGAAAGGGAAGGGATAGACCTTTCACACATATTAGAACAATGGAAAAGGCAGGGAGTCAACAGCGTACCAACAGAGAAACTCGACCACATCCAATACATGTTCCTCCTATGGGAGGAAGCCAAAGACAGAGGACAAAAACACACTCACGGGGAGATAGGACACCTAGGAGTGAAATCTGGGGAGGGACAATCACAACCATCATCCAAACAAACGAGAAGGAAAAAAGGCAGCAAATCAAATAGCGTCGCACTACAGGAGCTAGGAGTGCTACTGATAAACTCAGGTAAGATCAAGAAACTCTTTCCCCACTCTCCCCCACATGTTTAAAAATGAAGCTTATAACTTCGAATATAAGAGGCCCAAGAATCCTTAGGAATAAACTAAAGCAGGAGCAACCAGATCTCTGTTTTATTCAAGAGACGAAATGTACTACAGAAAGAATGGAGGCAATTAGTAAAAAACACTAGTGCAAGTACAAGATGGTAGCCATCGAAGACCACCAAAGGTCAGGCTGCATACTCACTCCGTGGAACCCACAAATCCTAAATTTATTAGCAGCTCAGGCAACCAGGTACACCCTAATGGTACGCATACAAATCATAGGAAATACTGAGGAGATTCTATGCACCAACGTGTATGGGCCCCATGGGCCAGAGGAAAAGAAAGGAATGATTCGAGACCTAGAAGATATAAAAGGCTAAGCCACCAAACTCCACTGGATACTATCAGCGGACTTCAACATTATCACCTCCCTTGCAGAAAAGAAGGGTGGTATGAGAAGATTGGATCAGGATGCAGAGGAGTTTTCAAATTTTATAGATAGAGTGGAGATGGTAGACCTCCAAACCAAGAATGGACAGTTCACCTGGAACAATAAATGGATGAACCAGTTCCAGGTAGCTACAAGAATTGACAGATTCCTTGTATCGGAGTCAATCATCATGCAGGGGATAAACTTAGACTGCAAAATCCTCCCCTAAGGTGGATCCAATCACTGGCCAATACAACTGGAGGCCGGCTTCCAAACAACAGCTAAGAACAGACCCTTCAGATTCGAGAAATTCTGGATCGATCACCTGAATTTCAAGGAAAAAATCAAACAATGGTGGAGGGAGGAGCAACTGGAGCAAGGGACTAGGATGTTCAAACTACATAAGAAACTTAAATACATCAGAAAAAAACTCAAGAATTGGAATAGGGATATCTTTGGGAATATAAACACAGAGAAAAACGACATCGAAGAAAAAATGAAAAAACTCCAAGAAACTTTCTTATAGGAAGGATATACGGAAGACTGGAAAAAGGAAGAGCTCCAAATGACACAAGAATGGGAGGCGCGATGCTAGGAGGAGGAAACACTCTGGCGTCTAATGTCCTGCATCCGATGGCTAAAGGAAGGAGAGAGGAACACCAAGTTCTTCCATAGAAAAACCATGGCCAGAAGAGCCCATAACAAAACACTGAAGATCAAGGACCAGAATGGAATTGAGCGCGAGTCACATCAGTAGTTCAAAAGCGCTCCGGTCAGCCACTTCCATGGGATAGCCCAAGAACCTCATCAAGACAGATCGTAGGACATCCAAAAAATAACCCAACATATTCCACGCCTGGTTACTGAGGAACAAAACATTTTCCTGAACAAACCTATTACCACGGAAGAAGTTGATCAAGCCCTCTAGGAAATGCCCAGTGGGAAAGAACCAGGTCCAGATGGCTTCACTGTGGATTTCTTCAAAGCCTACTGGGAAATTGTCAAATGGGAAATCTATAAGGTAGTAGAGGACTCTAGAAGGTATGCCTCCATCCTTAAAGCACTAAACACAACCACGATCACCCTAATCCTTAAAGAAAATGAAGCCAAAACCTCAGACTAGTAAAGACCCATAACACTCTGTAACATAATCTACAAAATTATCTCCAAAGTCATAGCAAATAGATTGAAACCCCTCCTACCTTCACTAATCTCGCAAGAACAGGCAGGCTTCATGGAGGGTAGACAAATAATGGGCAATATCATCTAGGCCCATGAAATCATCCACACCTTAAAACATCAGAAGAGGGGGGGAATGTTAATACAACTAGACCTAGTAAAAGCCTATGATAAAATTAGTTGGCATTACATGATCAAGATTTTGGAAGCCTTTGGTTTCACCTAGCACTGGATCAGTTCGATTGTCAGCCTAGTATCCACAACAAGCTACTCGCTACTAATCAATGGAGCCCCGACCAAACCTTTCTGGCCCACGAGAGGGATCAGACAAGGCAACCCGCTATCCCCCTTCCTATATCCCCCTTCCTATTCATTCTGATGATGGAAGGCCTCAGCAGGAGCATAAGGAGCGCAACAACAATTGGAGAAATAACAAGGCTCAAACCCTTCGAAAATTGCCCTACCTCAACCCACCAACAGTTTGTAGATGATACACTCCTCCACGGCATACCCACGGTCAAAGAAGCCAAAGCCTACAAATGCATTCTAGAAGATTTTGGGGAAGCCTCGGGCGCTGAGATCAACCACTCCAAGTCGATGATCTTTTTCTTTAATACCAACCCAACTATCTAAAGGAATTTGACCAACATTCTAGGCTTTGAATGGAAAACACTCCCAACCAAGTATTTGGGGGTTCCTTTGACAGACAAAGTATATAAGTTGTCAACTTGGGAAGGAGTAATAAACAAGTTACAGGAGCGGGTAAAAAACTGGATGTATAGGTCCCTTAAACTACCTGGCAGACTAATCCTAACTAAGACTGTCTTACAAGCTATTCCAACCTATATGATGTCAGTCTTCCCCACCCCACAGGGGATCCTTTAGAAAATCATATCCATTCAGAGGGACTTCCTGTGGCGAGGTGTGGAAACAAAGAAAAAATGGGCCCTGGTGGCCTGGGAGAAAGTCTGCAGGCCAAAAATCAAAGGAGGCCTTGGGATACAAGATCCACAAATGACCAACAATGCATATGGGGCGAAACTATGGTGGCGTTGGGTCAAAGAAAATACAACACCTTGGGTAAACCTATGGAAGGTAAAGTACACACTAGACACCCGCGACCAGGACAGAATCTGCTTTGGAGGAACCAAAGAAGGCTCAACCATCTAGATCCCAGCATGGCGCAAAAAAGCATGGATTCAGACACACATCTTTTGGGAAATCAAGAATGGAAAAACAACCGGATTCTGGGAGGATGCTTGGCAATAGGAACCAAGGATGGAAAACTCGGAAAGAGGAATACTCCAACAGGACCTCATCATGCAAGGAAAAATCAATGTCTATCGATACTGGCAGTAGGGAACAGACCACAACAAATGGAGAACCTGGGACAAGATTATTCCTCAGAACAATGATATAGCCACAACAACAATAAAAGAGGTGGAGGAGGAACTGGGTAGACGGAAAATAACAATAACGGAAGGAGAAGACCAGTTGAGGTGGGGCAAAAAGGATGGAGGGGAATTCAACCTAAAAGAAGTCTGGCACTATATGGCAGACCCAGACCAAGACAACCTAGCATAACACTGGGATAAGCTTTGGAACAACCCCCAATGGCTAAATATTAAGATCTTCCAGTGGCTAATATTACACAACCGCATCCTAACTTGGGATAACCTAAGGAAAAGAGGTTTCACTGGTCCGTCAATGTGTCATCTATGTCAAACTCAGGAAGAAACAACAAACCATCTCCTCGACGAATGCACCTACACTGCAGAACTGTGGGACTAGGCAACAAGTATCTTCCGTCAGTCAGACAGGATTTGTGGTAACATAGCTGCAACAATCAAGCTTTGGAGAGAAAACTACAACGACCAAGAAGAGATGAACCTCTGTTGGATCCTCACCCCAGGAATGATCATATGGTCGACATGGAAGGAAAGGAACAGGCGCATTTTCAGAAACCAAAGCTGGCCAGAAGGGAAGATCAAGGAAACAATAACCTCCATGATATGCGAGTCAGTGATGAGCGGCAACTGCCAGGAGGGTAGCGCGCAACCCACAGACCAGGAGTCCAGAGTCCTAGAGGTTTTCCAATTAACTGGTGGCCGCAACCCCAATCCAAACAGACAACAACCGCAACTCCAAGGAGGTGAGCACAACTAGAAACCGCCACCTCCAGGCTCTCTCAAGTTGAATTTTGATGGGGCGGTGAAAGGTAACCCAGGAAGAACAGGTCTGGGAGGAGTAATCAGGGACAATAAAGGGAACATCATAAGACTATACGTGGGGAGCCTGGGCAATTCCACCAATAACGTCGCAGAATTCGGGGCCCTAGAAACAGGTCTGGAGATTCTTAGTCGGGAGGGGATGATGAATGCCATAGTGGAAGGAGACTCTACGCTAGTCATCAACACAATGAGAAAACTCCAAAACAGTAACCAAATAGGCAAGATCTAGAGGAACTGGTGATTGGCCTACATATTGAAAAAAATCTAGGAGCACTTGCGGACAGGGATCAATGTGGAGTTGCGCTGGGTGAGGAGGTCATCAAATGGACTGGCGGACATAATATAAAACGAGGGGGTCGAGAAAGAAGGTCCAGAACTGGACACAATCTGGAGCAACATCCCGCAAGGTCAATTCCGAGCAGTCTGCACCCAACTTGCCACAAAAGATTGGGATAACAGGAGTAGTACGGGAGATTACGACAAGAATAGAGGTGCAACAACCACCGTAGGACACGTAGGTCCCAGACAAAATCTGATGGCCCACCAATCAAATAAGGTTGCAAATGCAAACACAGATCACACATCAAGCAAAGGTATGGCACCACAGCCCCATCAATAAAAAGAAGTACAAAAGCTACCCTTTGGAAAGAAGAAGAGATAAATCGCAGGGGGCAAAGGATGATGGACCTAACTCGCAGGCGACAAAGGACGATGGACGAAAGGTCTCACCATGACTAAGTAGGAACACACCTCACCTAAGTATCGATATGGAACCAGAAAAGGGATGGTGTACAATGATCAGGGAAAAGCATTGGAGTAGAGATAATGACAGGGTCATCAAATGAACACGCTCTGGAACAAAGTCTTCTGACTGGCAGGACCACCTTGATGAGAAGATCATGATTGCAAGGATGGGACCGTAGCCGGTTTGGCGCCATAAAGGCTAGGACACCAGAACATATCACAGAACGAGGCATCGCAATTACAGGGGCCACCTTACTTATCAGAAGGAAGTGCAACGGAACAGGGAAAGAACCCAACGTAAGAACCACCACTTACAAGTCAAGATGGTACACATGAATAAAACCAATAGCAAGAGAGGCCCCCAGGGAAAGGAACATCCACAGAGCGCCCACTGGATGACAAGAATTGAGCAGGTGACCAGGGACGCAAGGAACACTTTCCTCACGAAGGCAGACAACAAGGGGAAGACGATCATTAAAATATGGGAGGGTGAAATGAACAACGCCCGCAGGGGAAAAACCTAGTCAACACTAACCCAGGAAGCAGGGAGGATACGGGACCCCAGAACAACACAATCGAGATAACCCTCTACCACGGGACGGTGGAGGAAGCTTGGAGAACCAAAATGATGATAGGTAAGATGTGTGCGAACAGGGGGGAGACCAACAGGATGAAAACCAAAGAGCAGAAGAAAGAGCGCACAGGAATTCTCAACCACCTCAACAACCTGGAGATGGGGATAAAAAGGCTGGTGGAGGACCAGAAAAGACAACAGGAGAAATTGGAGCGGATGGCAGGACAATTTCATCTCTATTTACGCTACGTCCACTAGATAGATATCACTCCAGCCGACAATAATGGAATCCCAGCTTGCATCAGAAAGCTACGTCTGGTGGAATAGAGAGAGGAGGACACGACACAGCAGAAAGGGGACGCAGAGAACCCCATCAACCTAGACTAGTGCAGGACCCGCCCAGACCCTGTCTCTCAGAGTAGGAGATCACCCCACTATGTTCAGACTTTTCTTGATTTCTTTTGATGAAATTTTTTTACACTGGATTATGGTAACCTAGGTTGGTTTCCCATTGTAGCGACCCAGGCACTTTTTGTTTATTTTCAGATAATGCACTCCAAGGACCCTAGATCTGGTTTCCAGTAAGGCAGATCCTAGGAATCCTTGCATCACTTTTTGTTTATTTTCAGATAATGCACTCCAAGGACCCCAGATCTGGTTTCCGTTAAGGCAGATCCTAGGAATCCTTGCATCATTTTTATACTATAACCTTACAAAGAAATATAGATTCACACACTCATTTACCAAAAAAAAAAATACAAAAATTCAGTAATCCAAGTCTGGAATGCATTAACACATAACTAGTTGTGGATATTGTCAATACTAAGAAAACTCTATAATGATTACGATTAACACAAGAAAACAAGAATAACAATTACAAAACGGAAATAACGGAAATAATAAGATACAAGGGTCTAACCAAAATGCGTAGAAGGAGGAATTTATAAGACTTGGAACAAATTATCACCGACTTGACAAGGGATAGAGCATACAAAGTATTATATATATATATATATATATATATATATATATATATATATATATATATATATATATATATAATAACACTGTAGTAAAAACCCCTTATTATGGTAGCATTCTTCCTTAAAACAAGGAAAGAACCATAAACTAACCTTATTACAGTTGACCCAAGTTTCACACGTTCCTTATAATGCAAGAGCAATTTCTGGATAGGAAGAAATTTAAACCAAACTCTGCGTGGAACTAAGCATAGGTATTAGTCGCTCGAATTCAGAGCCATAACAAAAAACTCAATAACATAGGGTTGAAACCATGAAGGATCTTAGAACTAGACCGAAACCTACAAGAAACCCTCAACTCATGCTGGAACGATACAGAACAATGAAAATAATGACCCGAAGAATCGATGGTGGTGAGAACATTACCAAGTTAGTCCCCTTCCCAAGGAAGGTTACACTTGGCATAAGTGAAGGGTGCCACACTACGATTTAAGGACACACACTTTTAATAATATGATAGAACTCTACATTAATGTCTTAATACCCACCTAACCATTCATTAAAAGATTGTCACCATATCAAGTAACGTTGATCGGTCCGGTAAATCATTATATGATTAATGCATGTAAATATTATAAGTAATCTAACTTTTGATACCCTTTGATATAATGCCTTTAGGGAAAGGTTGAGGCATTTGTAGACCTTAGAACATAGGTAACATAAAATTTACAATAAGGGTCCCATAAGGGACGAGAAATCTTAAGAACTACGCTAAGATCCTTGAATCCTAACACACAAAAAAAATATACAAGGTCAAATCGATATTCATGTATGATTTCCATGAATCACATAGATAAAAAAAAGTAAGGTTTATGGTATGGTATTAAGAAGATTTAATATAACCATGTAGAAATAGTGTATATTTATATATACGAACTATTGTAAATGGAGAGAAGTATAATTACATAACACTAGTAAATAAGTGATATGTTTAAAAAAAAAAAATTGCAATGTCCCTGATTAGGAAGATTATAAAATTATTCACACGTATAGTAGCCATATTTGTAATACGATGTTGCATCCATTAATTGAATAAAAACAAAACAAAAAAAATGTAGAGAGTATTATAGGTATGTGACAGTGGCCTTGGATTATTGTTGTTGTTGTGAATGGCGTTTCTTGCATTTTGGCATTGGCGGGTTGCAGCGCTACAACTGCATCTTGTCATGTAGTTCATTTGAATCCATCTCTCCAACTGATGCCACATTCCCCCTCTCTTCCCATTTACATTTCAACCAAGAGATTGACCACCTTACCAAATCACATCTCTAAGGAGTCTTTTGAATTCTTTTCACTCATTCTTTTCCAAAGCTTCATAACTCAAAATGTTGTTCTTATACATTGCCCGATGCACTGCTTTCAAAAATATTCATAAACCTTGCGCAATATCAACCAAGATCAAGGGAAATAAGTTTTTAAAGTCATATAAACTACTCCAAAACTTTCTACAAATAAAATGGGGAAATATATTTATGTATATCAAAGGGTGTCATTATTGTTTCCACCTTTTCTTACGTGGTGTCCTTAGGGTGGTGCTATTAAAACCCCTTTTAAATGTATGTAAAGGATATTGATAACGTTTATGTAGAGAAATTTATATTAAAGGAGTAAGTTAATAAGTAGACAAATTAAACATTTATGTGTTAAAATTATTTTTTTAATTTGATAAGAATATTATCTTTTAAAAATGATAAGAATTTTTTCGTAAGTTATAATTTCATCTAATTAATGAAAACTTTGTCCTTAAAGAGTGAAACATTAAATTAAAACTCCACTTAAAAAAATATTTTGTCTACTTATTAACTCATTCCTATATGAAAAACATTTTATATCTAAAATGTCACTTAATCATGTGGACATAGTTAATAGAGATATGTANAATTAAAAAAAAAAAAAAAAAAAAAAAAAATTATTATTGCACCAAAATATAACCTAGGTTAAGAAACATGTATATATTAGAAATATTTTAGACATGTATTAGAAACAGTTTAAATGTACGTAATAAGTGTATAAACTCAACCTTTTTTTTTAGTGTAAATTCTTCTCCATCTCCTATTAGGTTTTTGTCTTATGTGAAAAAATGTATATATTAGAAATCTTTTAGATATAAGTATTAAAAACATTTTAAGCATAAGTGCCTTAAGTGGACAAAGTCAACCCTTTTTAGTCTAAATTCTTCTCCATCTAAAGTGAGGATTTTTCCTTATGCTATTGTTCTGTTTGATTTCTAGGAACATTGACCATGGTCCTTTAATCTACAAGGTTTTGGGTCATTTTAACACGTCTACATAGGTTAAAAGTCCATCAAAAAGGGATCATGGTGGAACACATTTTAGATATAGATACTAGTTAATTATATAGAAACAAATAATAATAAGAATAAGAATAAGAATAAGAATAAAAATAATAATAATAATCTTAATGATAATGATACTAGTTAATTATATAGAAACAAATAATAATAATAATGACACATAAATCATTATCATTATCATTATCATCATCATCATCATCATCATTATTATTATTAATTTTATCTATATAATTAAGAACACTTCCCTAATAACACTCCATCAAAAAAGGTGGAAACGATAATGACACCCTTTGATGTACATAAATATATTTCCTTATTTTATTTGTAACAAGTTTTGGAATAATTTGCATGGATTTAAAAACTTCTTTTCCTTTCTCTTGGATGAAACTTAAATGTGCAATATTTGTGAAAGAAGTGTATGGGATGAGGATAAGAAAAATATTTTGAGCTACAAATCTTTGGGAAATAATGAGTGAAAAAAATTGAGAAGAATTGTTAGAGATGTCATTCGGTAAGGTGCTCGATCTCTTTGCTAAAATGGATCAAGGCAGAGAGATGGGAAATTTGGCATCAATGAAGGATATGGATTTGGACGACCTCCACGATGAGAAGTAGTTGTGGTTCTCCAACGTACAAATGTTGAAATGCAAAAAATGCCATTTGTAGCAGCAACAACATTCCAAGGCCACTATGAGCACTAAAATCAAGGGTAGGAAGTGAGGGACGAAGACCTGAGCTATTTCCATGAGGGAATTGAAGGTGGTGAGAAGAAGAGAAGACAAAATCAAAAGGTCGAATAGGACCAAGAATAATTTGGCGTGGCTAGTAGTGAGAAGAAGAGAGGATGAAAACACAAGGTCAAAGAGGACATGTTTGGACCACAAAACCTAAATGGCCTCAGTATATTCGATTAGAGGAGAATAAAATGAAGGAACTATCACATAAAAATACAAGTACGATGTGCCATTATTGTAAAAGAAATGAAAAAGGAAAAGTGGTTTATTGTTCTAAATATTCAAAGTGTTATTGTCTTGTCTTTTTCTCATTGGAAAATGGTACCCTTCACTAATATAAAATAATATTTCTCAGGTATATCTATTTTGTTAGGAGATTTTTATTTTGATTTTATCTAAATATCATCCTATATCCATTTTAACTTTGAAAACTGAGTAAATTTAAAATGATCAAATTCATCTCAGATAAATTGTGTGACTATACTAAAAACATAAGAAGATGGATTCACATTGATCCTTCTCTATAATTCTCTCTATTCTTTCAACCAATTGAGGAAAGCGAGTAAATTTAAAATAAGGAAATTAATATTAGACATATACATAGGCATAATTTTAATGATCTACAATTTTTGTATGACCACCCACGACAAAAACCAACCTGGATCCATCTTAACTATTTATCTATCAAGCGTCGAAAGTGATCAAATCTCTAGAGGTGTAAACCTTTAATCAAAATTTTCACTCTAAAAATAGTTGTCACCTCGACAAATTTGATCTCTCTCAAATAAAAACAAGTACAAATGTCTTGACAAAATGGAAATACCTGCGAAATATTCTCTTCTGTTAGTGAAGGGTACCATTTTCCAATGCAAAAAATATAGTACCACTTTGGATATTTGGAACAATAGACCAATCTACCTTTATCATTTTTTTTAAATTAATGGAACATCATACTCACAGTCATATGTGAAAGTTTCTTCGGTTTATTCTTTTCTAGCTAAATATATTGAGGCCATTTAGGTTCTCTAGTCGAAACTTGTCCTCTTTTACCTTGCACTGTTGTCCTCTCTTTTTCTCACCACCATCAATGGAAAATTCTTCTTGGTCCTCTTCAACATTGCACTTCTGTCCTATCTTCTTCTCACCACCCTCAATTCCCTCATGTGATACGTCCTGGGTCTTCATGCCATGTTTCCTTTCCTGGCATATAGTGCTCCAAGTGGCCTTGGATTGTTGTTGTTGCTACGAATGGTGTTTATCACATTCTGACATTGAAGGGTTGGAGAACTTCATATTCTTCTAGTACATATATTGTTTGAATCTGTCTCTCCTACTGATGCCACATCACCCTTTTCTATGCCCCTGTTTGTTTCAGCCAAGAGATTGGCCATCTTACAAAATGACATCTCTAAGGAGTCTTCTGAATTATTTTCACTCATTCTTTCCCAATGTTGCCTAACTCAAAATTTTGTTATTTTCTCCATATTGTTGAACTTCTTTCAAACATATTGATAGATCTTTCACGTTATCAACAAAGAGAAAGGGAAAGAAGTTTCTAAATTCATACAATTTATTCTAAAACTTGCTACAAATAAAATAAGGAAATACATTTATGTACATCAAAGGGCATCATTACTGTTTCCATCTTTTTTTATAGGGTTTCATTAGGGCGGTGTTCGTAAAACCCCTTTTAAACTTATGTGAAGGATATTAATAAAGTTGGTGTAGATAAATTTATATTAAATGGAGGAAGTTAATAAGTGGACAATCTCAACATTTTTTGTTGTCGAGTTTCTTCTTTAAATTTGATAAGATTTTTTCAGTAAGTTATAATTTCATCTAAGTCCTTAAAGAGTGAAACTTGCCTTACTCAAAAAACTAAACTCCACTACCTTTTTTGACGGGGTGTCATTACTTGTTTTTAGGGTGGTGTTGTTAAAACTGTTGAATGTTAGTGTTTGTTAACAGTTAAGGATATGAGAATTATATTAATAACTTGGTGTAGATAAATGTATATTAAATGGAGTAAGTTAGTAAGTGCACAAAATCAACCTTTTTCTTTGAAATTCTTCTCCAAATTTGATAAGAATTTCTATGTAAGTTATAATTTCATTTGATTAACAAAAAAATTGTCTTAAATAGTGAAATTTTGGCTTATTGGAAAAAATAGATTCCACTTAAAAATACATTTTATCCACTTATTAACTCATTCCTATATGGAACACCTTTTAGATCTAAATGCTAGTTAATTATACTGACATAGTTAATAGAAATAAGTAAATTAATAATAATAATAATAATAATAATAACACCAAAATGTAACCTACTTTAAGAAATATGTATATATTATAAATCTTTTAGATATGTATTAAAGACATTTTAAATATAAGTTATTACTAATAAGTGGACAAACTTAACCTTTTTTATTCTAAATTCTTCTCCATCTCTGACGAGGATTTTGTCTTATGTGAAGAAATCCATATATTAGAAATATTTTAGACATGTATTAAAAGCATTTTAAACATAAGTTCTTACGAATAAGTGGACTTGAAGTCAACCTTTTTTAGTCTAAATTTTTCTCCATTTCAGTGAGAATTTTTCCTTATGCTATTATTTTGTTTGATTGATAGGAACAATGACAATGGAACTTTATTATACAAGTTTTTGTGTCATTTTAATACATCCACATAGGTGAAATTTCCCTGAAAAAGGATCATGGTGGAACATATTTTAGCAAGTTAAGTATGTACACTTATTAACTTATTCCTATTTCAAACACCTTTTAGATCTAGATACTAGTTAATTATATAACAATAAATAATAATAATAATAATGGAACCAAAATATAACCTAGATTAAGAGAAATGTTACATTTATACATTGCATTTCTCTTATTCTAGGTTATATTTTTGTGCCATTATTATTATTATTTCTATTAATTGTTTATATATAATTAAGAACACCGCCCTAATGAAACACCCTCAAAAAATGTGGAAACAATAATGAAATATTTGATGTACATAAATATTTTTACTTATTTTGTTTGCAACATGTTTTGGAATAATTTGTATGATATTAAAAACTTCTTTCCCTTGCTCTTCGTTGAACCTAAAATGCGGAATATCTATGAAAGGAGTGCCCTAGGCTATGGATAAGAACCGAATTTTGAGCTAGGTGTATTTGTGAAAGAATGAGTGAAAATAATTTAGAAGACTTGTAATTCGAGATGTCATTTGGTAAGGTGGCGAATATCTTGGAAAAAATGGATTGGGAAGAGAGAGGGGGATCATGACATCAACGAAAGAGATGGATTTCAGATGAGCTCTGCGATAAGAAGTAGTTGCAGTGGTTCAACCTGCTAATGTTGGAATGCTAGAAAAAACATTCGCAACAAAAACAACAATCCAATGCCATTGGTAGAACCAAATTTGAGTGTAGTAAGAGGGGAAAGAAGCCCTAGGATATGGCACATGAGGGCATTGAGGGTGGAGAGAAGAAGAGAGCTGGAAAAAAAAAATTGAAGAGGACCAAGAATAATTTGGCATTTATGGTTGTGAGAAGAAGAGAGAATGAAAATGAAACATCAAAGAGGACAGGTTTGGACCACAAAACTTGAATGGCCTTAGTATATTTAGGTGAAGGAGAATAAAATGAAGGCACCATCACAAAAAAATGCAAGCACAGCATGCCATCAGTGTAAAAGAAATGACAAAGGGAGAGTGGTCTATTGTTCCAAATGTTTAAAGTGGTATTGTCTTTTCTTCCTTGAAAAATGGAACCCTTCACTAGCAAAAGAGAATATTTTCTAGGTCTATCCATTCTGTCAATATATTTGTATTTTATTTTATTTAAATACCATGCTAAAACCATCTCAACTCTCGCAACTGAGTAAATTTAAAATGATCAGATTCATCTTAGACAAATTGTGTCACTATACTAAAAATAGAATAATATGGATTCACATTGATCCTTCTCGATAATACTTTCTATGCTTTCAACCAACCGAGGAAAGTTAGTAAATTTCAAATGAGGAAATTAATCTTAGACATATACATATACATATTGTTGATCATCTACAATGTTTTTGTGATTTCCCATGACTGAAAACAACCTAGATGCATCTTAACTTTGGATATATCAAATTTCGAGAGGTATCAAATCTATTGAGGTGTAAATCTTTAAACTTTCCTCAAGTTTTACACACTAATTTTTTTTTCACCAAAAATTTGATCCTTCTTAGTGCTTGATAGATCCAAATTTAATATGGATTTAGGATGGAATTTAAATAAAATAAAAATAAAAATATCCCAACAAAATGGACAGACCTGAGAAATATTCTCTTATGTTACCTAAGGGTACCATTTTCTAATGCAAAAAATATAGTACCACTTTTGACAATTGGAACAATAGAACACTCTACCTTTGTCATTTATTTTACACTGATAACACTTCATACTCACATATTTTTGTGATCTAGTGCCTTTGTTTTATTCTCCTCCTTCTAAATATACTAATGAAATTTAGGTTATGTGGTCGAAACATGTCCTCATTGACCCGGTGTTTCCATCCTCTCTTCTTCTCACCAACATCAACAAAAATTTATTCTTAGTCCTCTTTGACCTTGTGTTTTCATTCTCTATTCTTCTCACCACCCTCAACAACCACATGTGACATGGCCTGAGGTTTCTTTCTCGACTTCCTAACCTATCCTATGGTGCTCAAATTGACATTGGATTGTTATTGTTTATACGATGGTGTTTCTCGCATTGTGACATTCATGGGTTAGATCACTGCAAATTCTTCTTGTCATGTAATTCGTCTGAATCCATATCTCCCATTGATTCCACATTGACCCTCTCTTTTCCCCAGTCCATTTCAGCCAAGAGATTGGCCACCTTCCCAAATGACATATGTGAGGAGTCTTATGAATTATTTTCATCATTCTTTCCCAAAGTTACCTAACTCAAAATGTTATTATTATCAAAATCCTAGTGAACTACTTACACATATATTCATAGGTATTGCATGGTATGAACCAAGAGAAATGAAAAGAAGTTTTCAAAGTCATACAAATTATTCCAAAACTTTCTACAAATAAAATAAGGAAATATATGATTGTACATCAAAGGGTGACATTATTGTTTCCACCTTTTTTGGAGGGGTGTCATTAGGGAAGTATTCTTCAATCCCATTTTAAATGTATGTGTAGGATATTGATAATGATGGTGTAGATAAATTTATATTAAATGGAGTAAGTTAATAAGTGAACAAACTCAACATTTGTTGAAATTCTTCTTTAAATTTGATAATAATTTTTCCACAAGTTATAATTTCATCTAATTATTGAAATTTTTTCAGAGTGAAACACTACCTTGCTCAGAAAATTAAACTCCACAAACCTTTTTGACGGGGTGTCATTACGTTTTTAAGGGTAGTGTTTTAAAACCCTTTTAAACCTTAGTGTTCGTTAACACTTAATGATATGACACAAATATTAATAACTTGGTGAATATAAATGTATATTAAATGGAGTAAGTTAGTAGATGGACAAACTCAACATCTTTCTATTAAATTCTTCTCCAAATTTGATAATAATTTATCAGTGAGTGATAATTTCATTTAATTAATGAAAACTTTTCCTTATTGGAAAAAATAAAGTCCCTTAAAAATAGGTTGTGTCAACCTATTAACTCATTCCTATATCAAACACCTTTTATATCTAAATGCCAGTTAATCATCACGACATAGTTAATAGAGATACATAAATTAATAATAATAATAACAATTGCACCAAAATGTAACCTAGGTTAAGAAATACATATATATTAGAAATATTTTAGACATGTATTAAAAACTTTTTAAATGTAAGTTCTTACTAATAAGTGGACAAAATCAACCATTTTTAGTCTAAATTTTTTTCCATCTTTGGTGAAGAATTTGTCTTATGTGAAGAAATGTATATATTATAAATCTTTTAGACATATATTAAAAATAAAAATAAACATAAGTGATTACTAATAATTGGATAAAGTCAACCTTTTTTTATTCTAAATTCTTCTCCATCTCCGGTGAGGTGAGGAGTTTTTTTGTATGTTATTGTTTTGTTTGATTGCTAGGAACATTGACCATGGAACTTTATTCTACAATGTTTTGGGTCATTTTAATACATCTACATAGGTGAAATTTCATGGTTGAACACATTTTAACAAGTTAAATATGTCCACTTATTAACATATTCCTATTCCAAACACATTTTATATCTAGATACTATTTAATTATATAAAAACCAAATAATAATAATAATAATAATAATAATAATAATAGAACCAAAATATAACATAGATTAAGAGAAATATTACATTTATCCTAATATAGGTTATATTTTGGCTCCATTATTATTATTATTATTATTTCTATTAACTATTTCTATATAATTAAGAATACAAACACCCTGTCAAAAAAGGTGGAAACAATACTGACACTCTTTGATGTACATAAATATATTTCCTTATTAGTCCATGCCAAGGGACTATAGCAACGAGTTTGCTTTTGATGTGACATTAATTTTCTTTTTACCATAAATTTGTGTATGCAATGTAATTTTTAACATAGGAAAACAAATATATATTTTTCGATATAATAAAAATAATTGTTTCTCATTTCTAATTGGTTGAAGTGTTATTGCTCCGTTCCCGTCTTTCAATATGTATAATTAATTACATAATCAATGGATTTCACCAATCACCACATCTAAATATAAAAAGTTGTACTATGTATTTATTATTATGCATTATTATATTTATTATCTAATATATTATTTATTATTATATTTATTATCTAATATATTATTTAGATTAGATTTATTATGTAATATAGTAAATATTATATAAAAATATATATTATTAAATTTGAAATGTTTATTTTCAAAAAGAAAAATTGAATATTTTTAAAATGCAATTTGCATTTGGCTAGCTTAACTTAATTGGAAGGAAATTTAGGTTAATTCCAAAACTATACAACATCAACATTAAAGTAAAAATGTGGTCACAGATACTGGCCAATACGACATATGACAAATCTTTAAACTAAGTGCCATGGAGCAGCACGTCTTCATTCTTTGTGAGTCTAGGTCGAATTCTTTGAATTCCAATCTTTCTCACGGTATAGTTATTAGTATTAATTTTTCCATTTAAAATGTTTACAAATTAATTTCTTTTAAGACTATGAAACTAGCCTTTAGTTAACATATTGTTCATGTTTCACAGTAATCATCATCATCAATAATTATAGGATGTCAGCTATCATCTCTATTTCCAAATCTTTTAATTTTTTTTTATGATTTTAAAAACTTCTGGCCCTTGCTCGTTGACCTTGAAACATGCAAGATGTGAAGAATTGTGAAAGAAATGCATTGTGATGCATATAAGAAAAATTTTTTGAGTTAGGCATCTTTGGGAATGAATGAGTGAAAAAAATTGAGAAGACTCATTATAGATTTCATTTTGTAAGGCGACCAATCTCATTTCCGAAATGGATTTTCATTGAAATAGAAAACATAACGTCAATGTTTCATCAATGAGAGAGGCAAATTCGGTCAACCTCCAACACACCAATGATGGAATGGGGGAAACACCATTCGTAGTAGCAACAACATTCGAGGATAGGAAGCAGTGCAGGAAGCCTCTGACCATGTCACATGAAGGCGTTTAAGGTTGACAGAAGAAGAGAGGACATAAACAAAAGGTATAATAATACCAAGAAGAATTTGGACATGTTTGGACCACATAGCTTGAATGATCTTAATATATTCGGGCGAAGGAGAATTAAATGAAGGAACCATCACATAAAACTACAAGTACGACATGCCATTAATGTAAAATAAATGAAAATGATGGAATGGTCTATTGTTACAAATGTACAAAGAGGTATTTTCATTTTTGCATAGGAATACAGTAGCCTTCGCTAACATAAGAGAATATTTCCCACGTTTATCCATTTTGTCAGGGCATTTGAATTTTGTTTTTATTTAAATATTATCCTAGATCCATCTTAACTATGGAAACTGAGTAAATTTAAAATCATTAGATTCATCTTAGAAAAAATGCGTCATTATAATAAAAACATAAGAAGATGGATTTACATTGATAATTCTTGATAGTAATCTCTATGCTTTCAACCAACTTATGAACGTGAGTAAATTTAAAATGAGAAAATTAATCTTAGACATGTACATATACATAATGTTGATCATCTGCAATTTTTGTATAACCTTCAACGACTGAAAATAGCCTAGATCCATCTTAACACAAGATCTATCAAGAGCCAAGAGGTATCAAATCGCTCGAGTTCCAAACCTTTACCCTTTCCTCAATTTTTGCACCTCAAAATATTTTATCCCTATCGATACTTGATAGATCCAAAGTTAATATAGATCTAGGATAGTATACAAAAAAAATAAAAAATAAATATCCTGATAAAATGAATAGTCCTAGGAAATATTCTCTTATGCTAGTGAAGGGTGCCATTTTCCAATCCAAAACATACAGTACCACTTTGGAAACTTGGAACAATAGACCACTCTACCTTTGTCATTTCTTTTACACTGATGGAACATCGTACTCCTAGTTTTATGTGATAGTTCCTTCATTTTATTCTCCTCCACCTGAATATACTGAGGATATTCAAGTTCTATGGTTGAAACATATCCTCTTTAACCTTGTGTTTATATCCTCTCTTCTTCTCACCACCATCAATGAAAAATGGTTCTTCATTCTCCTCGACCTTGTGTTTTCACCCTCTCTTCTTATCACCACCCTCAAATCCCTCATACGAAACATCCTCGAGCTTTGTGCCCCAATTCCTACCCTACATCTAGTGTTCGTAGTGGCCTTGGATAGCTAATGTTGTTGTGAATGGTGTTTCTCGCATTTTGAAATTGGTGGGTTGGAGTATTGCAATTGTTTCTTGTGATGTAGGTCATTTAAATCTGTCTCTCTTGTTGATGTAACGTTCTCCCTGTCTCTTCCCAGTGTTTTTTAGTGAATACATTGGCCACCTTACCAAATGACATCTCTAAAGAGTCTTCTAAATTCTTTTCACTCATTCTTTCCAAAAGTTTCCACTCAAAATGTTGTTCTTATCCCATGCACACCTTTCATAGATATTCGTAGATTTTGATCATTATCGACCAAGAGAAAGAGAAAGAAGTTTTCAAAGTCATACAAATTATTCCAAAACTTGCTACAAATAAAATAGGTAAATATATTTATGTACATCAAAGGGTGTCATTATTGTTTCTACCTTTTTTGACAGGGTGTGTAATGTCCCTCCATTTATGAATATTTGAATATTTTAATTTTGGTTATTTATGTTGTGAAAGTTTTTGAGAAGAAAAGACTTATATCATCCTAAACATTATTGATGAGGAATATTTATGTAATTATTGTTTTTAATTTAGTTTATTTAACTAGAGAAAAAATGATTAGAGAATCAAATTACAAAAAGAGTAAATCACTATTCCATGCGAGTGTGAAAAGGGATAAAATACCACCTGAGTAAATATTGTCCATGAGAACAAGTGTAAACCTACTCCCAAAGATGTGGGAGGTGAGGGAACAAGATAACACAAAGTTAGGACAAGAATATTTTCTAGGGTTAGAGATGAGGCCAACTTGGAAAAAGATGTAGGAAAGTGTTACAAGGAAAATATCTCTATGGAAAGGGGTAAACCACAATAGATGGAACGACACACATAAATCAACTATAATCCCAAGTATTCTATATAAAAGAAATGATAACAAGACAATGCTAAGAGCCTACCTTGTTCGAACGTTCGATGGAGACCATCGTTGAGCACACAACCCAAATATTTATACCTGCAACTTGTCCTCAACAACCAATATATAAAAGCATATGGTGATAATATATAGTGTTAGCATATAGATTAGCATAATCCATTAAAATACATGACAAATACCCCCATGGAATAATAATTCAAATATTTATAAGATATCAATTGGATGAGAAAAGAGTATTTCTATTAAAATAATCAGGAGAAGTACATAGGTGACAAACTTATGTAATGACACATATCAGAACCGAGAAACTAAGTCCCTCCAGCTAGGCCTCCACCAAAGGCAAGCTCATAGAAAAGATTCAATGAGGTTCTCCATCACAAAGAATGAATATCTTGGGGGTTGAACAAGGATTTCAGACTTTCAAGGATGCAGATTCAATATGAAGTGAAGTTTCTCCAGAGTGTCTTTGCTCTCAAAGTTGAATTGCTCAATCTCAAGGCTTGGATATGGCTAAATCTATAGCCATCAAATGGAACTGAACGATCGATTCATAGTGTTTACATTATATGGAAGGTCAAGGATCATGGATGTTGTGACATGGCATGGAAACCTGACATAATTTTTAATTTTGAGTACCAAACCCGATGTACACGGGTTGTAGTGGAGCAACCTACGTATACGCGTGTTGTATAACTGGTAGGGTGTGTATATGTGGAAAAATATGTTTTTTTAGCTCTGTAAGGTACAAAAGGGGACTTCAAGTCTACATAGGTAAATGGAAGGGCCATCCAAGCAAGTTGCATGGAGTTAGGCAAAATTTGTTGTAATAGATGCCCCTTAATGTGTGAGGTCAGAGGAGTATCTACAATGGCCGAAATACATTATAATTCCTAGAAGTGGAGTAATGGAGACTTAGCTGGAAGTACTAGTTTCTCATGAGAATATTACAATCCATAATGAATTTGTACACATGGTTTCCAATTTGGACTACACTGCAGATCCATGTGGACTTATATAAAATAGTTGTTCATGGCCATGAATAGGCAATACAAAGAGGACATATGCCATAGGCTATTATAGTCATGAACAAGACACAGTTGAATCCAGTCTCAAAATTAGTATGAAGATATCTGTATACCATGGAGTACAATTTGATCTCCCATGACAACTGAAGTCATATAGGTATTGGTCCAATGAATGAAAACAACATATGAGGAATGATGCAACTGTAATCTGGAGGTCTTCTACACTATGTGCCGAAGGTGCAAGTCTACATCATGTGAATAGAGGAGTTGAGGTCAAACACAATGAGACTTTTTTTGATTACCGGTCTTTAAGGTATACCGTTAAAAAACGTGAGACAACCCACCAATCATGAAAGTAGGTATCAAGGCACCAAGTACATTCTAAAAGTGTGAATAAGGGTGTTGAGGTTGAACACTTGATGAATCCATCGATTAAGAGAAATTTATGTATTCCCAACTATCGATGGAGGGAGAGACTGCCACTGATGACTGTAAGGCTATAGGTACTCATAGGACTCTAGGTCTCATTTCCAGAATAGATGAGTTGAATTCGATGGAAGGAGAGTCATTGAAAGGATAGGATTAGGGAATATCTCATCATTAAATACAAGGTACAAAGAAATATCTTGATGATTAGGAGGATCTCAAACGATTAGGATGTTCACGAACCAATGACCCTGTGCATCCCTCGCATGCACCAGATGAAACTAGTGCACGAAAGAGACCTTATGAATAGAAACCAATCACGAAAACTGTCAACAAAGGCTAGGAAACCACCAATAAGGATAATGACATCCCAGACACTACACGAAACCCAATGTGTGAATGGATTTCTTATCGTCGAACACAAGGGAAACCCCCCAGTTGACAACCAATGAGGAAATGTCAACTGTTGGGTTCAAAGTTACCTACCCATAATGAAAGTAGGATTAGGGTGCATGGTAGGACTAGAACTTCATGTGACTCTGAGATACAATGAGGGTATGGCCGACATGAAAAGTCAAGAGTTCTAAGAAATGGCCGACACAGGATTATATACTTCCTTTGAACAAGATCATGATACATACACATAACTCATACAACTTAGACTTGATGATAAAACTTTGTAATGTAGGAGGCATCAACCAACTCCCCATAAGGAATGGAAGAATAAGCAGATGTAGGACTAAACTCTAAGTAATGAGCTCAACTTCCTATGGGCATGTTGAAACCAAAATTTGGATGACATTGGAATCGAAAGTTTGCGCTCTATTGAAAGGCGACATGGCTTCTGCTGTTATGAGATAATATTCTTTTCCTGCCCATCTTTTGTTGTTTTTTCATAGGAAACAAAATGCTATGATATAGCAGAGTAAACGAGTGTCATGAGTAAGAAACTAGCTCCAAGCAGCGGAACATACCTATGCTCAATGAAAGCAAGTGCATGTAGGGAATGGACACTTGGGGGAATGTTTCCTTTTAGGGTACATGGTTTCAAGCCGCAAAGGATATATAAAAGGATCTGCTTGGATGGTGATGCAAATTGACGAGGTAAGAGGCTTATAATGAGAAAATGGGAACCAAAAATAGGCTCAATACTGCAAGCAAGATGATGGAATGAAATTATAACTTAACACCAAACAAAATGTCCTTTTTGTATATTTGGTCCCCTAGGCCCAAAAAAGTATAAAATAATACCTACGAGAACTCTTCTAGTCAATGGTGACTAGTGTATTCCTTTTTTGTAAGTATTCTTGTAATGTACCTCAAAATTCTCATATAAATTTATTTATTTATTATTATTATTTTATTTTATTTTTTATTTATTTTTTATTTTTTTCTGTGGTACAATATTTGCTACTCAATTTCGTTTAATCCACTCGTGAGCCAGGTACTTACATTTTGTTTTTGCTTGCATGACCTTATAACATACTAGCTTAATACACTTGGCTTAAGCTTAATACTCTTGGCTTAATATCTTACACAAATTCGAATGCAAGTATATTCTAATTCTTACTTTATTATAAGGCTTTATTATAATGCACACACCTACCTAGACTCAAGGATGGGGATTTCAATCCCTTTGTGTTTAATAGAATCAAACTATTGGATTTTGTGCATGAAATTATGTCTCGGTTTTAAATGCTCATGCACTACCTAACTGTGTCAACATCAGTCTTCAAGTCGTGACATGAAAGGTTTTTAAGGAGGTTAATAAATGTTTTAGGAAAGGTTTCCAAGTGTTTTCCTTTGATGGTTCTACTTTCGTTATGTTACAACTTGTCCTTCCCATAACGAACTGAACACGATCCTGTCTGCGTCATTCTCTACACAACTAAATCTAACTAACCCTCCTCCACTTGTCGGAGTAACGAAATGACAACTTCATGGTTTGGCAGCCGACTAGTTCATTGGACAGTCATAGTTTTACTGTTGGTTTACTTCGTATCTCCTACATTTAGGGTGGCGGATGTACCTGTTAGGAGGAGTTTAATACTTTGTCCAGGGAAGTTAATTAAGGGTCCTACAATCTGCAACCTCGATGTATCTTCCTCCTACTCCTCCCAATCTGGATATGCCAGCTTGCCCTAGTGTAAGGTCCTGTACTTCCCATGCTGTAAAGAGTATAATCATGCCTCTTAGGTTTTGGTGGTCTCATTTGTCCCTTGCGCCTTCGAAACTTCCACAGGGAAAAAATCTATTGCCTCCGTGAGAAACCCTTGGTGCAGTCGACGACAATGCCTGGTAAGTTTTCTCTAAGGGACTGTCGCATTTCGGATTCGAACAGAGTTTATTGTTTTTGGTTGAAGCCGAGAAGAATTTGTTTCCTGTACACTTTGCTGTGGGTTATAGACTTTCCTTACTCCCACAGAGTCTACGCGTTCTTTTTATTTTAGTAGTGACATTAAAAAGGTTTTCTTACTATAACCATGAGTCGCAAAACCTCTACTTCTGAGAAACTATACTTTGAGTTCATTGTGTGTGTCCCATTGGTCTATTTCCGGTTTAATCCTTTTTTTAACCTATACTTAGCAACTATAATCTGGAGTGACTCAGAGTAGTTCCGAATAGTTTACACCTTCATCGTGCTCCAGGAACTAAAGGGGCCAACTGGGTTCTCAAAAATGTATATATATATATATATTTCTCCTCTGTGATTGGTGCATAATATTTTCCAAAAGATAGTGGCCTACTGGTAATTTATCCCTCAGTGGTGTTAGGTTATTCTCCATGAGGGCCTTTATTGGTGAAAAGTATGATACAAATCTTTGCATTCTTTTCTTTGTTCGTCAAGGGTTTTTATCAAAAGGTTTCTTGTTTGAATTCACATTGCTATTTTATTTTGTCAAGGAAAAATATTTGACATTCGGTATAAAAGGTTTTCTATGTATTAATGGTGGGGCTCTTACTGTTGCGAGGGTACCCACCAAGAACTTCTGGATTCTTCTCCCCTCCGTCTGGGTTGACTACGAAGCAAAGCATGGCAATAGGAGGATGTGGTGTTTCAGCCCTAAGTTAAGTGATCTGACCGCTATGGTTATCATTATTCCTTTTCGAGTATATAAGTCAAGATTTTACTCTGTAACTTTTCTAATGTTTACCTTGCTGGCCGTATGCAGGTGTCCCTACTTCATAGTGCGGGTTCTTACCTCTTTTCATCCTGGAAAAGGTACTCGGTTTCCAAAAATGTGACCGTTCAACTTGTTTGTTGAAATCCCGACCTGGAGGTCTCGGTTCTGTTCGTAGTTTTTTTTTTCTGATGTTAAGAGTAACCTTTGTTCATGCCTCGATTCCCTGTATCAGATAACTGAGGGTTTAATCCTGTTTTGTTTATCAAAGTTCCAATTTATATGTAAGCATGATGTGGGAGACTTGTGAATGAAATTCTTGTTTTCTTTTGTTTAAAAGGACTATTTACCCCAACGAAATCGTTACTAGAGGTCTCGCATCTTCCGATTTTGCATGTTCGTATGTGTTTGTTTTCAATTGGTTGCATCTTCAGCAAGGATTGCACCACTCTGTGATTTCTGAGAATGCGAAGCGATTTAATAAAAATTCTTTGTTTCCTTTCTACGCACAACATATATAAGATATGTAGTAACAAGTTGTCTATATATTTCCTATAGTATTATCCTAGCATGATTATATCGTCCAAGAAATAGGGTGATCTTACATTCGTTCCCCTATGCTTCATCATTCTCGTTTGTATAAAAGGAT
Source organism: Picea engelmannii (assembly GCA_009831015.1). Taxonomy (NCBI): domain Eukaryota; kingdom Viridiplantae; phylum Streptophyta; class Pinopsida; order Pinales; family Pinaceae; genus Picea; species Picea engelmannii. Next base: position 34,747 of record ML818280.1, on the reverse strand, counting down.
TTTGTTTACAGTTTGAAATGTTCATACGCATATAATTGTTCTATTCGTGCATTGATATATATATGACTCTATTTAAAGTTTGAGACATATAGGTGCATAGGGTAGTTATGTTCATTCATTGACGCATATTCGACTCTGTTTAAAGTTGAAATATATATATATATATATATATATATATATATATATAAAATTAGCCATGTTCGTTCATTCGACTCTGTTAAAGTTTAAAACATATATACGCATATAATGGCTCAATTCGTTCATTCGAATCTGTTAAAATTTGAAACATATATAGACTCATATAATAGCTCTGTTCGTTCATTGATACCTATTCGATTCTGTTTAAAATTTGATTCTGGAAAATCAATTTGCATAAAAATCCTATAGTCTATTCACTGAATTTCGAACAATCTTTGTTTAGGTTCTTGCATGCATACCAGCGTTAAGGATCTCATTATAACAATAACCAATTCATTCCACAGAGGTAGAATACTGAATATTTATGTACAGAAAAGACTTACAGTAGTTACATGATCATTAAAAAAAATAGATACTAGAACTCTTTCGTATAACGATAACATGTACAGTATCTTCAATATAGAAATCATTCAGACAGATAGAGTTTAGAGTGCATATCTGAACTAGGCTTGCAAAGAAAACAAAGGGAACAACCATGTTCCTCCCAACTGTAGAATTGAGCAACCGCGATTACTTGCCCGATTCACCCCCTAGCCTGACCATGAGTCCATGAGGGCGAACTTGGAAAATCCCTCTACAACACTGTCCTTCAATTCGATCCCCTTTTTCCCTGCCTCACACCCTTCTAGTGTTCATAACAACAAGTGAAAAGGAAAAACACCCAAAACAGACTTATTCCCAGCATACTTAGCAGCGTCTTGCGTCCTCGCATATGCTTATTTGTAATTTGCCTAGGTATTTTTTCCTTCTTTGGAATTTTCGTAGCTTCCTAAATCCTTGATTTTCAGGGGCTGCCAATGGCCAAATCATTAATTTTCCACTTGTACAAATCATCCCAAGGGTAGTTCCAACATGTTCCCCCCTCATGGAGTCATGGTCAACTACTTTTAACATGGTTGTTCCATTTGTCTTCCTGCAATTAATATAAAATATTATGTTTTCAAACAAGTGTCATTGTCAAATATTTAGTTGGGTCAAATCATAGTCCTTCCCAACAGTCATAATAATTTATTACAATTAACAAATTCAAAATTCGGAATTGCCATAAATGGAAAAAAAATTCCAAACTCGAATTTACCAAAAATGGAATAATTTCCCAGAAATTTAAATTTCCAAATTATTTTATTTTGGGGGATGTCACAAGTCTAATTTGTCTGAAAAAGGGTTAAAATTATACCAAATATATGTCCTTTCAAATCCATTTAATGAGTGTAAAAGAGACAAGTTCATTCGATAATCTTTTCATTTTTTCAAGAGTCGAAAAAGAGCTTAACCAAGGCTGGGGGGAGTCCCATAGGTAACAATCAGAATGATTGTAAATAAGAATATGGGGTTTGAACACAAAATCATATTGGGACTACAAGGAACTCTCTATCCTATGGAATAACTTCTACATGGGCACCAAAAGGCACAAAGGTTCTAACTAGGGCACCTATGTTTGGTAAGTCTCTACCACTTAATAACGACACTTATAGTAGCAAAAAGAAGGTTTTGTGTTGCTGATAAATTTGTTCGTACCTAGGGTCTATGGTTCATGGTCATAGGATGATGCAAAAGTGAAAATTGGAGTGAAAACCTATCTTATATGCTAGTGAAAGATTATACTTGCCAAAGGCATGAACGGGTGGTATGACGCTGGAAACCACAAAAAAAATCATGGAAAAAACCAACAAAAACAAAGTCTTTCCACTACACTATTGGTCCATAAGGTCAAAAATTAGCACACACTATAGGAAGTGGGTAAACAATTTCTATTAATAGTAAAAATAGACCATTTTACCATACCATTTGAGTTTTTTCACCCACATGGTGCATTTTAGGCCATTTTTCCCACAATATTCAAGTGTCGATTGTGGGACCTACAATCAACGGAATCAATAATCATCTGGACCAATTTCCCATCCCCTCTACTTCAATTTCAATTACACATACTATGATACTCAGACTCATTACCTCATGGATCAATACCCATTGTTTCTTCAGGACCAGGCCAATGAGTTGGATGTTGTTGTTGCTAACAGGATGGAGGCACTGAAGAAGAAGGATGGGCCCTCCAGGGCCAATATTGAGTCAATATGGCTCTTGGTACTCCATGTCTAGGACCATTGGGCCTCGATACATAATATCCTTAGTTATCCCTAGGTTAGGGGATAAAAAGGCTAATGTAAGAAAGATGAAGGGTGGGTTTAATGAAGTCATTCAGGAGTGAAAAACAACTGCAAATGTGATTGTTGAAACCTTCCTCCCTGACATTGAAGATAGACTCAAGGAATTGGAGGACACACTTATCGTAGTCACAGAGAGGTTGAAGGACAAATATGACACCATCACATTGTTGAAAGGATATTTGGACAACTAACAAAGACTTATAATCATGCCAATGAGGATCAATATAAAGGAACTCGAGCCATATGACTCTACTCACATCCTTAAGTCGCTTGGAAATTTCTTTTAGATATTGAGCAGTACTTGGAGTAGTTGATGTCGAGCTAATTATATTACTACAGATAACCTCCATAAATTGTCAACCCAGGGAGGTAAACTTTGAGGCACAAAAACTATATGTTCAGGACTAGAGCCTATCCTAATTTGATCTACTCTACTCTTAACCTAATTTTTCTTAATTCTAATCTATTCTAATTTAATTCATTCTAATTTTAATCTATTCTAATCTACCTTTAATCTAAAAAAAAAAAAATCCAACTACTTTGATACTAGATTTTTGAATTCACTAATCCTATTTAAATTCAAGATTCAAATATTAACTAAATATCTAAATTTATAAAGCATACAGATTTCAATTCTATCCTAGGCAGAAATGAAATATCTCTAAAAATTATCTTTAAACTAATCTAAAATTAAAGCATCTATTTCAGAATGAAACTACCTAGTGAAAGCTTATTCGAATGTAACTCAGAAATTAAACTAAGTAACATAAAATTATGGAATGACACAGAAAGAAGAATAAGGTACAAAAAGTGAATTTGCACCTATACTAACCTACATCTAGATCTCTTAACATCATATTTGAAATTTCAAAAGACATTGTTACTAAAAAAATCTAAGAAAACAAATGTTTGCAAGGAGAAAAAGAGGACTAAACTAACTTTAGAATTTAAACCTATACTAAAGCAAGTATGCATTTATTCAAGCTTGTTTCTAAACTGATAATTACTCTACACATTATTTCAACAATAAATAGATGATGAAAACACTGATTTCAAGCACATGTAAATCTGTTTTCCACATTTATTTATCAATCCTTCTAAGTATAATTTCTTTCTCTAATGAAAACAGAAAATGGTATTTAACTTATCTATTCTATCTAAAAACTAAATTTATAAAGAAAGGGCTTATGGTCTTCTTGGTGGATCCTTGCCAAGAAAACCATAGGTCCTCCAATAACTTGTAGACAAACTTATACTCTACAACCATTATTCTAAAAAGAAAATATTAAACATGGAAACAAACTATGTAATAATTTTAAAAAGTCTTTAATCTATCATCAACTCAGAATAATATAAGCAACAATGATTTTCAATCTTTATTCAATTCATGAATTCAATATTTGAAACAACACAATCTTCCTCCATATTCATCTCATGTCTAGTCCATTGTCTAACTCCCCCCTTTACATTTCGATCCAAGGATTTTTATAGCTTATGTACATAGATAACTAATCCCAGCATATTCGCAACAGATCCTATCTTCTAATAAATGTTTACAACCAATTGAAAAAAGAAAGCAATCTTATTATGCTTGAATCATGCTTTTGGAAACTTATTATTTAATATCAAATCTTCATCTCTATGGCACATAGTGCCTAGAGATGAAGATTATATTGATTGCTTATGAGTCATCAACGAGATTCAAGATGAACGGATCCAAGTTTTCTTAAGCAAGCTGACATCACCTAGAGTTATAGAGAACCTTAAAGTAAGCTGCAAAATCTAAGATAATAAGTCACGAATCCTTTAAGAATCACATTTAATCACTAAATAAAAGGAAATTAAAAGATTTTAATCAATGACCATACCTTACTATACTTGCTGGATATTTGGTTATATGAGTGAAAATATAGATGAGTTTATGAGGTCTCAGATCAAAATAAGAGGTGAAGAAGTGAATATGGACAGTGTAAAAAGTGTCAAATTGGCGAGCCAACAGCTCCCCTACGCCTGTGTATTTGCATGTCCTCATGCAAACATACCGTTTGAAAGGCTTCCAAAATTTCAAAACTGTGTTACATCCCTTCTCCAAAAACTTTTTAAGATGTACTAACAGTGATGTTCAGTTTCCCTTTAGCCTATCTTATGCTTTCCTTAAGTCGTTTCTTTAACAAACTGACATGAGCAAGGTGTTTTAGAGCCTCAGCTTTCCAATTTTTGCCCACCTTTGCAAGACGTTTGTTTTCAGAATTTGTCTTCTTACGTTTGGCACTCACCTTTTCATACTTCTCTGCAAGCTAAAGACCACATGACCTTATTTCATCAATGGCTTCCTTATATTGTCTAACAATCATTTTTAACCGTGCATTCTCATCCTTCACACATCGATCCAAAACTTTATACTCCTCTACTTCTATCTTGTGTTCTTCAATCTCTTTGTTCTTTTCCTAGATGATCTGCTCACTGCTAGAAGTTGTAGGCATAGTAATAGGGATTTCTGGATTCGGTAGGTCATCTTCAGGGGTACCATAATCAAATTGATGAAGATCAAATAGGTCTGAATTATATTCAACATGGCCAATTTTAGGAGACAGAGTTTTATGGACAGGTTTAGCAATTTCATGTTCAGTTGGATCATTGTTAAAAGGGTCTAGGGAAGGGCAATCAAATTCAGGAAAACCGTGCTGAGGAGAATTATGCTCAAGCACAGGGGAAGATTCTAAGGAGAGTTGTTTCTTCTTCTCAGAGGGTTTCGAGTCTGTCTTAGGCAATTTTCCCGAATTGATTAAGCTTGATTGAAATACAGTGTCAGAGGGTCTAGAAGCCATACTCCTGGTTACACGACGAGGTGAGGGTTTATCAACAATGGGATTTTCGAATGAGTCTGGTAGTTTATTTCTTTTCTATAGGATAGAGGAAAAAATATCAATCAAAGGTGGCTCTATTTCTTGAATAGGTAGGGTTTTATCTCTGTCACTTTTAGAATTATTAGTGACCTGAGGGGCTTTAGAAGGAAGTTTTCCAGGTGAGGGAAGGCCTCGAATTATGTTGACAAAATTGTTCCAACTATCCCTTCTGAGACGCAATTCATCCTCAACAAGAATTTTGACGAAGTCGTGATGATACAGACTATTGTAAGGGTTCCCAGAATGCTTTTGAACCTGCCTTGACATTTTAGCTAGGATTTTGCACAAGAAATATGGGAAATTCATTTCCAATTCGGCTTCAAAATGTAAGAGAAGGCAAACATGGTAATTCAGAGTAATTACATACCTCCCTTCACAAGTCAAGTATTTCTACAACACATAAAGCACATTGTGCCATTCATCCTGCATCCAATCATGAGGTAAACCCTTCTTCCAGTTTTCAAACTGATACTCCTCCTTCATGAATCTGGCACAGTCTGCATGCTCTATGGGCCTATTTTTAAATGAATGCTCCCCACGACAAGGTAAACTAGTACCACGATCAATTGTCTTCTCAGACACTGTCATAAGAAAATTGCCAATCTGTACCACCTTCCCATCGAATCCCTAAGCAAAATATAGGGTGATTTCATCTTCATATCCTTGAAATTTCTGAAAGAATTGATACCAAGTGCCTTCAAATTTCTCTTGGCATGCATTGAACTCAAGAAATTTCTCTAAAACAGATACAAAAACTGGCTCACGCCGCTCATCTCCCTTTCTCCCCATTTGTCTGAGACTGTGGTTTGGATAGGAAACAGAGGATAAAATAGAAGCTAGTAAAAATGATGAAGGTTTATTGAATAAGAAATAAGTTTTGTCAGGGTTTCTCGAGGCTTCTAATGCTTCAGATGTAATGATAATTTGATAAGCTCGTACTTCTCAATCATTCTGATATATGGCGCATAAGAAGTTTATGAAAAAACAACGGAATGATGAACTGTTTATGTATGGAATCATGAAGGAGTGAAGCATGGTTTGCATGGACAAAAGAGACATCATATATATATTTTTTAAAATGATAAGATCTTCATCTCTAGGCACTACATGCCATAGAGATGAAGATCTATTTATAAGATATAAGGACAGTTATGGAATGATGATGACAAACAAAGGTAATTTAAAATAGATATGGGTTATATGATGACATTCAAAAGGTAGAAGGACATAGGCTTAGCAAGTATCGTAGGTATAATTCATAGTAAATTTTCCTTAAATTTAATGAAGTCAATAAATTCAAAGAAATAATCATACCTTAAATTAATGTTACCTTATAGGACCAAGTTCTTCAGAATTACTTTGGGCTATCAGGCTCTGCTGCATATTGTAAGTATTGTGGCAGAATGAAATTTCTGTAATAGAACACAATTTTCTGTTCTTGTTTTGCTCCAAAAATTGTGTTGCTACAAGACTGGGGATTTTTCTTTTGATAGGTTGTCCACTGTGCTGAATGTTACTATCCAGAAGAAAAAATTGTTCTTCAAAACTGCAAACTAATGAAACTGTCCATGAGTACAAAAATTGCAAAGTCTTCATCCAAATACTTCCTTTTTGTGTATATCTACCTATGTGAATAGATTTTGTTGATGTCGAACATAGGTAAAAGTCACTTGATTACCAACCAATAAGGAAAGTTGTTAACCAGTGCGAGATATCCCACCTTTGATGTTAATGGGAATCAAGGCACTAGATACATTCAAACATTCATGAATAAATTTGTTGAAGTCAAATGAACTGTAGAATTTTTTTGCCAAGAAACATTAATGTATTTCCTTAGCAAATGACAAGGATACCTGCCATTGAGGCATGCGGGCTCCAAGGTATATGAAAAATGTCTCAAGTTTCAAACCTAGAAAATGATCTGGAGTCGATGGGTTGAAACTTCCTGGAAGGAAAGCCTTAATGAATCTTCCATCATCCAACTGAGCACCGATCAAACATGATTTTGAAGAAATGAAGTAGGCACCAACAAACTTTATTATGGAGTCTAGCTAGCCAGTCACTTGGTTTTCTAACTAGACCCCTGCTAGACTATGCCAGACAAACTGGTTTTCATAGTAAAGCTTATTTTTCTCTTTACTTTTATTGCTATTTTTTATTTTCTATTCTATCCTATACTACTGGAAGTAAAAATTTTCTTTCAAGTGTATGCATACTTCCGGTGCAACCATGTGCGTAACAGGTATGAAAATACATTCATGCTTAGATTTTAAATATGAACTTTAATGTATACAAAAGCATAAACGACCATCAATTGAAAATGATTTGATACCAAGAGTTGTTGAAGAAGATGGTGGTGCTCTGATGTAATAGATTTCTGGAACCATAGCTCAATGTAGTCATATTGTTCTTGGTTCATTTTCTCATGTGGACCACTCTAAATGTCTTCTTTGATCATTCCATGTAGATAATCTTCTTCTAGATGGTTGGTCTCTTGAATGCATAAAGGATCTACTGAGAGACATGTTAAGAACTCCTTGATCTCAGGTTCTAAGGACAACTCTCTGTCAAATGTGGTCCATGTCTCTTTGGCCTCTGCTTGGTGTTGTTCATGGAACTCCTCTTCTTTTACCACTTCTTGAGAAGAAGGTAGGTTTTTGACAGCTGTCAAGATTTGTTCTTCCTGAGAGGCAGAGATCCCAGTTGCTGCTATGATCTGAGAGAGTTCTTTCAAACTCTTGATCATATTTTATTCTTTGATGGTTGATGGATCCTGTCAAGCACATGGATTAGTGCATGAGGGTTCTTACAACACCCAAAAATATTTTTGATTTTGAATGTTTTTGATGAAAAATGAAATGATCAAACCAATAGAAAACTATTTGCAAAATTTGAAAAGAAAATCACACCTGGAAAAACCACCTGGCTTTCAACAAATACAAAACAACACCTATGCTCCAATCCTTTTTAGTACCTCCCTGGCAGCGACGCCAAAATGTCGAGCTAATTATATTACTACAGATAGCCTCCATAAATTGTCAACCCAGGGAGGTAAACTTTGAGGCACAAACATTGTATGTGCAGGACTAGAGCCTATCCTATTTTGATCTCTACTCTTAACCTAATTTGTCTTAATTCTAATCTATTCTAATTTAATTCATTCTAATTTTAATCTATTTTAATCTACCTTTAATCTATAAAAAAATAAAAATCCAACTACTTTGATACTAAATTTCTGAATTCACTAATCCTATTTAAATTCAACATTCAAATATTAACTAAATATCTAAATTTATAAAGCATACAGATTTCAATTCTATCCTAGGCAAAAATGAAATATCTCTAAAAATTATCTTTAAACTAATCTAAAATTAAAGCATCTATTTCAGAATGAAACTACCTAATGAAAGATTATTCTAATGTAACTCGAAAATTAAACTAAGTAACATAAAATTATGGAATGACACAGAAAGTAGAATAAGGTACAGAAAGTGAATTTGCACCTATACTAATCTACATCTAGATCTCTTAACATCATATTTGAAATTTCAAAAGATATTGTTACTAATGAAATCTAAGAAAACAAATGCTTGCAAGGAGAAAAAGAGGACTAAACTAACTTTAGAATTTAAACCTATACTAAAGCAAGTATGCATTGAATCGAGCTTGTTTCTAAAATGATAATTACTCTACACATTATTTCAACAATAAACAGATGATGAAAAGACTGATTTCAAGCACATGTAAATCTATTTTCCACATTTATTTATCAATCCTTCTAAGTACAATTTCTTTCTCTAATGAAAACAGAAAATGGTATTTAACTTATCTATTCTATCTAAAAACTAAATTTATAAAGAAAGGGCTTATGGTCTTCTTGGTGGATCCTTGCCAAGAAAACCACAGGTCCTTCAGTAACTTGCAGACAAAATTCTACTCTACAACCATTATTCTAAAAAGAAAATATTAAACATGGAAACAAACTATGTAATAATTTTAAAAAGTCTTTAATCTATCATCAACTCAAAATAATATAAGCAACAATGATTTTCAATCTTTATTCAATTCATGAATTCAGTATTTGAAACAGCACAGTCTTCCTCCATATTCATCTCGTGTCTAGCCCATTGTCTAACTCCCTCCTTTACATTTCTATCCAAGGCTTTTTATAGCTTATGGACACAGAGAACTAATCCCAGCATATTCACAACAAATCCTATCTTCTAATAAATGTTTACAACCGATTGCAAAAAGCAAGCAATCTTCTTATGCTCGAATCATGCTTCTAGAAACTTGTTATTTAATATCAAATCTTCATCTCTATGGCACGTAGTGCCTAGAGATGAAGATTAGATTTATTTCTTATGAGTCAACAACGAGATTCAAGATGAACGGATCTAAGTTTTCTTGAGCAAGCTGGCAGCGCTTGGAGTTATAGAGAACCTTAAAGTAAGCTGCAAAATCTAAGATAATAAGTCACGAATCCTTTAAGAATCATATTTAATCATTAAATAAAAGGAAATTAAAAGATTTTAATCAATGACCATACCTTACTATACTTGCTGGATATTTGGTTATATGAGTGAAAATATAGATGAGTTTATGAGGTCTCAGATCAAAATAAGAGGTGAAGAAGTGAATATGGACAGTGTAAAAAGTATCAAATTGGCGAGCCAACAGTTGAAAAAAATATCCAATGAAAGCAAGGTGAATGTTGTAATCATGTTCTTGATGGGAACTGATAAGATATGGTGGAGGAACTAGGTGGAAGACTTAGTAGCTGAGAGAATGATTAAGAAGATAGAAAACTAGGTAGAGATGAAGGAGACCCTGAAGGCACAATTTGGTCCGGAGAACCAGTCATGGATCACGAGAAATCAGTTTTTGGATCTCAAGCACGCTGGTAAGATCTAATCCTACATCAAGGAGTTCATAGGGCTCATTTTGGATATCAAAGAAATGTTCGAAGAAGACATATTTTTTGATCTAAAAATGAAGAAGACTTGAAAAACTTGAATAATTATTGCAAGTGAAATGTCACGTGTTTAAAGAAAATGGATCAGTTTGCAACACATAAATTAAGGATTACTTCTGTAAAATACACATAGACAACAGCATAAACATTGAACATAAACACATGTGCACAACAATTGATAAAGGAGTTCACCCCTCTTCTGGGCTACATCTCCTGGTCCAGTTTCCAATGGATCATTATTATTAATTGCTCAAAAAGTACTCAAAAACATGTCTTACAATGCTCAAACTGACAAATCGACTACTCCAATGGCTTCCCAACGTCCCAAAACCCCTGTCTGGGCTCTTTCGGCACCTCAATCGGTCGAAAAATGAGAAAGATAGGCCTCCTGGAAGTCTCCTTCTCCAAGCTTGTTGTCTCTAGTTCTACAATTCGCACCCTCCTTGAATGAACCTGGATCACACACTCTTTTAAGCGCAAAAACCCAACACCGGGTGCAACCGCGCCAACGGTGCAAACCGTAGGACGGTTAAGGGCGCGCCAACCCCTAACCGCCTCGACACCTGGGTGTATGGCCATGTGACCTCGCGCGTTGGCAAATAGTGGTTAGACCCGTTATAACCGTTCAACTTCCATTTTGGGGTCACATGTGGTTTCAAACCCGCGCCAACATTTAACACACGGTTATATATGGAACCACGGGTCTTGGTTTCAAACCCCGTGCATACACATTGGTATATATATATATGGTATGAAATATAAATTGCCACGGGCTTTGGTTTCACACTAGTATGTGGTCACATATATGATCCACGCGACCGCGGGTCGGGGCTAAGCCCCGACCTGTCCCCCCCGCCATTCAATACAAAATGTAAATTTAAATAATTTCAAATACATTTACATATCAAGAAACAAGTAATGGCGTAATGGTCGGGCGGATGTTTGTAAAGGTTTGTGCTGTGGGAGGTCGGGGGGTCGAACCCCACGGCCTCCATTATATTTTATATAAAACCAATAGCCAAATAATGAGTGACACGTGGCACCCTCGGGTTGGGCCACGTGTCCCCATACTATTCACTCATAAACGGACACGTGTCAGATCTTGATTCGTCAACATCAACCAACCATTTCTTGCCATGTTACCTTGGTACAGTCGTACGGTCCTGCCACGTCAGACCGTACGGACGGTACGGACTGTACGGACAGGTACAGTCAGCATCTAAAATTTTTGCCTGTTTGCCTTGACGAACAGATCGCGATATCTCCTCCATACGAAATCCGTTTGAGAAAGTAAATATACCCCCAGAATCAGGAAGACGATACGGATGCAATGGCACTGTTTTCGTCGCATTTCGAGCACTTTGAAAACTGAGCAAAATTTGATCCCCTGATCACACCTCCCCATTGGGAAGCTTTTGTACCTCCAAAAGACTATCTCAGTCTATGTGAAGATGAGGGTATAGTTCCCTCACCCTTCCAACCTCAATCCACTTGGCCTTGCTTGGATTTGTCCCTTTAAGACCAACTCGCAAATACTCCACATTTCCTCGCTTCGAAGTTCA
>ML818280.1:0-18595 GCA_009831015.1 Picea engelmannii | reverse complement strand
TCAAGCTTTAATGAAGGAATTTGCGAAGGAGTTTTACCATGCCCATTGGGAAGATGTTTCGAACTGGTAGAAGAAGAAGAAGAAGATGATGATGGAGGAGAGGGTGGTGGAGAAGCACCATTCCCTCCATCTCTGTTTGGAGTTTTGTCACCACCGTCTCCCTTATGCATTGAAGGGTTGGAGCCTTCACCCCGCGACATTATGTTCCGTTCCATCATGACCTTCATCATATCTCTCAACTGTATGATAGTCTGTCTGAAATCTTCCTCTTCAGCCGGAACACGTTCATGATCATCTGCATGATCCATGCTTGGTGAAAGTCTCTCTGCAACTTGCGGTGAATGAAACTGCTTCCTCCTTGTCGGATAAGAACTTGTCTCCAAAAGTTGACCTTCTCCTCTTGTGAGTTTCAACCTTGTGAGCATCAGAAACAAAACTTGCAAACAATCAAGTCTTCAAAACCAGAGCTCTGATACTAACTTGAACTAAAAATGAAGAAGACTTGAAAAACTTCAATAATTATTGCAAGTGAAATGTCATGTGTTTAAAGAAAATGGCTCAGTTTGCAACACATAAATTAAGGATTACTTATATAAAATACACATAGACAGCAGCATAAACATTGAACATAAACACATGTGCACAACAATTGATAAAGGAGTTCACCCCTCTTCTGGGCTATATCTCCTGGTCCAGCTTCCAATGGATCATTATTATTAATTGTTCAAAAAGTGCTCAAAAATATGTCTGACAATGCTCAAACTGACAAACCAACTGCTCCAATGGCTTCCCAGCGTCCCAAAACCCCTGTCTGGGCTCTTTCGGCACCTCAATCGGTCGAAAAATGAGAAAGATAGGCCTCCTGGAAGTCTCCTTCTCCAAGCTTGTTGTCTCTGGTTCTACAATTCGCACCCTCCTTGAATGAACCTGGCTCACACGCTCTTTTAAGCTCAAAAACCCAGCACCGGGCGCAACCGTGCCAACGGTGCAAATCGTAGGACGGTTAAGGGCGCGCCAGCCCCTAACCGCCTCAACACCTGGGCGTATGGCCATGTGACCTCACGCGTTGGAAAATGGTGGTTAGACCCGTTATAACCGTGCAACTTCCGTTTTGGGGTCACATGTGGTTTCAAACCCGTGCCAACATTTAACACACGGTTATATATGGAACCACGGGTCTTGGTTTCAAACCCCGCGCATACACATTGGTATATATATATATATATGGTATGTAATATAAATTTCCGCGGGATTTGGTTTCACACTAGTATATGGTCACATATATGATACACGCGACCGCGGGTCGGGGCTAAACCCTAACCCGTCCCCCCCGCCATTCAATACAAAATGTAAATTTAAATAATTTCAAATACATTTACATATCAAGAAACAAGTAATGGCTTAATGGTCGGGCGGATGTTTGTAAAGGTTTGTGCTGTGGGAGGTCCAGGGGTCGAACCCCACGGCCTCCATTATATTTTATATAAAACCAATAGCCAAATAATGAGTGACACGTGGCGCCCTCGAGTTGGGCCACGTGTCCCCATACTATTCACTCATAAACGGACACGTGTCAGATCTTGATTCGTCAACATCAACCAACCATTGCTTTCCACGTTACCTTGGTACGGTCATATGGTCCTGCCACATCAGACCGTACGGACGGTACGGACTGTACGAACAGGTACAGTCAACATCTAAAATTTTTGTCTGTTTTCCTTGGCGAACAGATCGCGATATCTCCTCCATACGGACTCCGTTTAAGAAAGTAAATATACCGCCGGAATCAGGAAGACGAGACGGACGCAATGGCACTGTTTTAGTCGTATTTCGAGCACTTTGAAAATTGAGCAAAATTTGATCCCCTGATCATTTTTCCACTTCATGAATGGTCTGTAACTATGGGTGCAGAGTGAGTTGCGAAGATAAAATGTACAAACTCTTGCATAAACAATCACCACAATGGAAAAATTGTTGGACTTTTAAGGTGAACCCAAAACGACCGAGGAACAGTAAGGACATCCAAGGTGAGAAGAAATAGAAATATAAGGAGAATAGGAAGGAAAAAGGAAACATGAAGACATCCAAGGGTAGTGAAATAATGTTAAGAAAATGTGAAACAAAATAAGTCGATTTTGTGTTGGATTTGTGCTACGGAGCACTATGCGAAGAATTGTCTCTTGAAACAGAAGTTGAGTGATTTGGAAAAGGAATACAACCCATGTTTTGGAGTCTTTAAGGTTTTGTACATTGTCATCAAAGGTGAAGCCACTGACAACCAAGAGAAAGATGAGATGAAAATTTGTTATGTGGAAGCTGAAATCAACGTGAAGTCAGTGGTAGCTATGGTGGACATTGGGGTGACTCATAAATTTTTGAGGGAATACATGGTGGAGAGGATTAGTTTGCAACCTGAACCAACACAAACAACCTTCAAGACAATTAACGTAGGTGTAAAGAGGTTCGTTGGTGTAGGAAAGGACATCACATTGAAGCTTGGTGACAGGTGCAGAAAGATGAGTTTCACAATTGTTCCTATGGACGATTTTGACGTTGTGTTCGGAAAGGAGTTCATGAGGAAGGAAAAGGAAACATGTATTCCTCACATGAACAATTTAGACATTTTCTTAGGAAAGACTACATGTTTTATTCCTACCACAAGGAGAAAGGAATGTGGAACATTGATGTCTTCCTTGCATATGGTTGATATAGAAAACCAAAGAAATCAACCTTGTGGAGATGAACTTGGATGATGTGTGGCAATGGTTGGAAAAATAATGAGTGGGAGTGAAGATCAGAGGAAGTCACACAGATGAGGATGCCAGAGTAGTTTGTTAAACAAGAGCAGATACCATCTATGAACCAAGAGGACGTGAGGGAGATGCAACAAACTTGGTGGAGGAGAACTAAGGAAGTGTTTGATTCCTCCTCTAGTGAAGCTATACATGTTGAATGGCTATATGAAACTGAGATAAAATGAATCATGGAGGAGTGTGAAGGAAAAATCAGTTCGAGTGTATTGGTGCTTAGGTACATAATGTAGAATTATGGTGACACTCCACTGATTTCATTGCGACAGATTAGAGATGAGGGAGATGATCCAACCAACCATCCCCCTTCACCTTCAAACTATAATGTGGCATGCTGGATCACTGTGTTGGTGGGAGGAAGAGAGGCCAGTTGGGCACCTTGAGGAGTTTCCTTTGTTAAAAATGTTGAGAATGCAGTGGGTGAATTAACATATTAGAGACAATGAAGAGTTGTATATGTGACGAGTTTGCAGACATGAATTAATGTTTGAACGTGAAGATGTGAATTTTCGAGACAAAGGTGTGATGATTGGACTAGTTACATAATCAGCTAAAGTAAGAAATGGATACAATGCACAAAAGCATGAGAAGACAAACCATAGTATGGAAGCAACAACAATTTAGATAGAAACAACACTTTGTAGACTCATGAAACTTCTTAAGGGGATTTTTCCTTGACGACGACAGTTGACGAAACAATAATCATTGAGTGGCGACGAGATCCAAAGATGGGGTAGAGATGTCATGGATATTGATGGATGTTGTCAGGGATGGAAAAAAATTGGAGTGGGGAAGGATGTAAGGTCTTCCATGATACCCACCGAGTGCACGTGATCCTTGGGTAGATTCGATGATGGAACATATGAAGATTACAAGGAGGAATATATTAGTTGGATGAACAATGACATTTGGATTGAGCAGGGGAAACTTGAGCAGACAATGGTGACGTGTGACACTAAGGTGGAACACACCTTACTTTCCTTAAAATGATTGATGGAGACTTGGGTTAAATTTATGAAATGACGGGGAAACTTGGGAGCATTTCCAAGGAGTGGAACCATCTTACCTCATTTTCATGGGAGCACAAGAGATGTTAGAAGACCCATTCAACACACCTAGAAGGAGTCATGATGATCGACACAAAATAACACATAAGGAAAGGGGAGCATGCCAAAGGATGGGGTGCACCAGTCCAAGAGACATGACAGTTGATCGGAACGTAGGCTTGGGTGGGTGCATCAGGTACATGAATGGGTGAAATGATTTGTTTGATTGTGGATTCACAAAGGGACATGAAACACCCAAAAGACATGACATTTCTCAGAATTTACCCTTCAAGTTCTTATAAGAAAAAGGGAACACAACCAAAAGAAGGCATGGAAGATTGGAAAGACAGTTGGAGAACAAGTCTCACACAAAAAAATGAGGTTTAGTTTCCAATATGGAAGGAATGTATCCAAAGGTCAGATGATTTGGGAGGTTTTGGGGAAGTCTTGAAACATAGGTCTATTGGATTAATGTGTGAGACATAACCAAAATTTGTGTTATCTTGGTGAAAGTATGCAGTAATAAAGGGACATCAACTCTACTATTGTGGGAATGTTTGAGGTGCACTGTAGAAGGTTGAGGAGAAGGTTGTAATAGAGAGTGTTGGTGTGACAAATCAGTGTATGATTATCTTTGTGAGGTGAGACGAGTCGTGTAACTCTTCCAAATTTGTAAGCCCAACCGGTAGAGCTCATATTGTACTTGTTTTTAAATAACAAAGACTTATCCAGGTGTTAGGCATGGTTTGTTCCTCCCACACCATTTATGTGTTTGTCATTCATTTGTTCCACAAGTTTTCTCTCGGATTCTCAGGTTCATGTATGTATGCTTATATATGACTACGTGTTAAAATATTAACAATTGTCTAAGTATACAAGAGTTGCACTAGAGTAGGAGTGTGACTCACTGATAGCCTACAACATAATATGGGTATTCTCTAGGTGAAGAGGCATAGTTTGGATGAAGTATTCCTTGTGTGTCGAGCAACCAAGTAAGAAACCTCACAGCTATGCATGACCTCAAGAGGTGATCGATCACAAGATATGAACAAGCCTCCTGTGGGGTCATGACAATTGGTCTCAGAGAAAAAATTGAGAAATAGTTTGGTTCTCTTCACCACCATTGTAATCAAAATAGTGGTGGAGGGGCACACTTGTGGGTGAAAATGTCTGAGTGTGGGATTCATGAGGGTTTGATGGACTTAATCATTGTAGAGATAACCTGAGTGTAGACTAGTGTTTTGTGATGGAAGTGAAAGGTTGAGTTGTAGACAAATCTCTGAGGTGTGAGAAGAACTAGGAACAACCCTTAAGCAAGACAATAATAGAGTTATAAGGGTGAACCGAGCACTTGGTAAAGGAGGGAAAATGAAGAAATATCATAGAACTTATTGAATAACCAATCGTAGAATTAACCGCAGAGTTGATCCAAAATTTTGAAGCCTTGAGACGAACTCTTGGGTTCCCTAGATGAACCCATTTTCAGGTAAATTGAAGATACTTGAAGGGACATCCATGTATGGGTCGCATGCAGATGCAAGTGACACCAAGAGGGTTCCCAAGACCATCAAAATGAAGAATCGATTTGTTGTCTTGGAGAGGATTTTCGAGCATATGACTAACACAATGTGCCAGCATGGTGAGAAGGTTGACCAGATGGAGGTTGAGGTAAGAAAGATGAAGCGTGGGTTTAATGAAGTTGTTTGGGAATGTAAGAAAACTATAGATTTTGTTTTCATCACATTGACCAATGACATTCAGGATAGACTCAAGGAAGTGAAGGACACACTTGCCACAATCACACAAAGGTTTAAGGACCAATATGACACCATCACATTGTTTAAATAAGCTTTCGCTAAGGGACAAAGCTCTGGCTTCATGCCTATTATACCAATTTTGTGGGATATCTAAGAACATTTTGTCTCAAGGCCCTCAGGTTACATATATGGAGTGCTGAGAGACTACATGACCAAGCAGTATCCACTTGCACAGATGGAGACCCTTCTCACCACCATAAAGGTCATGATTTTCAGATGGCATCCAGCACACTAGTTGGCTTCCTAGAGGAACTTGGCCTTGCTACATGAGGTACAAGTAAGGTATTATGGTGAGTTTCATTTCGGTATTTGAGGCATTTAAGTATGTTGTGTCTTAGATTGCTTTAGATTTCATGACATATGCTTCGACATTATGCATTTTTCCTTGTTTGACCTTGGTGGTTGACATTGTGCCCTAGTAGGTGGTCTTCCTTCGGAATGGGTTTTCTACTAGGAACTCCCTTGAAGATCCATTATATTGTTCCAGGCCATACTTACCACTTTTCATCATTTGAACCCCCCATTTTCTTATCTTTTGGGATTTTATGGTGTATTAACCCAAGAAGGGGTTGTCCCTCATTCTATGGGAAGAAGGGGCTGAAGTCCTAGAGGGTTAGTTGGTGACTATCCTCCAACTAACCTCCAACTAGGTCTCATTAGTTGGAGGATAGTAGGTCTCATTACGAGATAGCCTATCATGATCATGAATATCTAGCCATTTTACATTACCATAATCTAGTCACCAAGCCAGGGTAATGGCTCTCAGTTGAACAACTGAGACAAAGGGGGTCTCATCACGAGCCAACCTTCTCATTTCTGCAAAGTATTTGTGAGTGACATTGTCATTATCTAGACACCACGCTAGGAAAGTGGCCTTCAACTTGTCCTTAAAACATGAAAGAAACAAAGAATGGAAAAATTTTGGGCTTGAAAAAATTTCATTGCAAACAAAAGTGCCACACACCCTCTACAAAAGCACCCATGAATGAAACACTACAACCCCTTGTATGTCATGAACCCCATGCACATTATGTCTTGATCCTTAACCACTTCATCCAATTTACATGGATTAGAGAGTGATAATTTGAGAAACATTACCTGACCTAGGAAATATCTACCCAATAGGACACCTCTTCAACCATCCCATATCCAAGCTTGGCAAGTCACATAATGTATTTGAGCACTTACTTGTTTGACAGGGTAATATTTGATGCACATTCTTGTTAGAGAATAATCCTAACTTCCCTTGGTGTATTACTTGTCTTAGGCACCTAGACCTTGGTTAATGCATCCCAATGCATTTTTACTCACTTGATTTGACCTTCTAGAGAGGGTAGGAGACACTTTCCTTTACTTTAGGGAGTTTTCCTTAAATTTAGGGATATGTCCCCTATGACATGGAATTAATCTTGAGTTCTTTGATTATAACTCCACTTAGTGAATCCTTTCCAACCTCCATTCAAATTTTAAAACTCTAAATCAAGGAGAGCACACTTCCTCCTTAAATCAAGGAAATTGTCCCTTGATTTTAGGAATTTATTCCCTTTCTTTAGTAAACTTGATTTATTTAGCTAATCAGGCATGGATAATATTTATTTAGCTAATCGGTTATAGATAAGCACACTTTTCAGCCTATCATACTCATGCTAGGTGTGGGTTATCTATTTTAGAGGTTTAGACATGTGCTTTAGCTATTTTTGCACTATTGTTTCTATTTTAGTGGCAGTTGCTATTATTAGTGACAAGATCAATTCCTCTCTATATATTGAATTGATCTCCTTGTAATTTTTAATATAGTGTGAATACATTCATTCTTGTGGAGTAAATTATTCTCTATCTTTCTCTTCTTTGTTTATTTGCAAATTCATTGGATCAGTATTATTTTTCATATCAAATTCTAGATCTCTCGGGTCTCAGAATTTTACATGGTATCAGAGCCTTAGGGAATCTAAGGGAGAGGTATACTAGTTTTATTTGCAAGTGAAAGATCATCAAAGGAGGCAACAAAAATCAATGGATCAACACCTTCATCCCAAGCATCTTGTCTTAAATCCATTCAACTACTTTGAATGGAAGGCTGAGATAACCCTTGCTCTTCGAAGCAAAGGTCTCTACCAGATAACTATGGCAATGGAAGTAGAGCTTGATTCCATCGATGAGAAAAATGACTTTCTCAATAGACAAGATATGGAAATAGGATGTATCCTCTGGTTTATTTCTCATGAAATTGTCCACAAAGTATATGATGACTCACAAGACTCAACTCGAAATGAATTATGGACCATATTGGAGGTTTTATTCAGGAATAAAGAAGATTGTGAAGATTGGAAAGATAGATCTAGAAGAGAAACCATCAGAACATCAAGCCTCTTATTCTGAAGAGTCTTCTACACAAGTATATACAAAAAATATTATTCCATTAATTGCAGATGATGTCTACTCCATTTATTATTTATTTTCTTAATTTCATGCTGACGATATATTGCGTGCATCTCAGGATTCACATGCAGGCACTTTTGCATGCACCATGCATGCATATCAAGAGACAAAAAAAGGGCCACGCACATCATATTCAATTCCAATATTTTTTGAGAAAACATTGCATAAAAAAAATGGATATTTGAATTCCTCTCGGAAAAATATCCAATTTAAAAAAAACAATCCTCCGAAACAGTGTTCAGGAAGTGAAGTTATGATCATTTTAAAATCAACAAAATTTCAGCGTTTTTCCAAAAACAACCGCACGGTTTTCATAGTTTCATTCAAACTTTATTTTGATATTATTCATTACAAAAAGAGAAAGTGGATATGTGTGGACATATCAATGGTTCATCTACTTCATCATATCCATGCAAACATTTACATATTCAACAAAATCTTCAATGAGCACAAACTTGCACAGTTGCGAGGTCTTCTTGGAGTGAAGGACATGGTTTCTTAGCAACTTCTTTTTGTTCCTTCTCACATTTTTTGTGTCGTCTTTTTTATTTTTATTTTTATTTTTTTTTGGGGGGGGGGGCAGTTTCCCATGAGTTTTTCCCTCTTTCCTCGTTTTATGAGAAGTTCATTATTGTATTGAGTACCTAAAATGGGCTAGTAGTCGTGACTCACATTTTCTTATTATGTCACTACAATTAGGCTTAACAGGGGGCGTTAGAGCATAATCCTAACTTCCCTTGGTGTATTACTTGTCTTAGGCACCTAGATATTGGTTAATGCATCCCAATGCATTTTTCCTCACTTGATTTGACCTTCTAGAAAGGGTAGGAGACACTTTCCTTGAGTTTAGGGAGTTTTCCTTAAATTTAGGGATATGTCCCCTATTACATGGAGTTAATCTTGATTTATTTAATTAGAAATCCACTTAGTGTCTCATTTCCAACCTCCATGCAAAGTTTAAAATCTAAAGGAAGGAGAGCGCACTTACTCCTTAAATCAAGGAAATTGTCCCTTGATTTTAGGAATTTATTCCCTTTCTTTAGTAAACTTGCCTTATTTAGCTAATCAGTTACGGATAAGCTTTATTTAGCTAATCAGTTATAGATGAGTGCAATTTTCAGCCTATCATACTCATGTTAGGTGTGGATTATCTATTTTAGAGGTTTAGGCATGTGCTTTAGCTATTTTTGCATTCCTTTTGCTATTTTAGTGGCAGTTTCTATTATTAGTGACAATATCAATTCTTCTCCATCTATTGATTTATTTTTTTTGTGAATAAAACGAGGGAAAATACTATTATAACTTTTTCGATACAAAAAAGAACATAGCAACAATCTGCCAATTGTTCTGGAAAACTAGCGGAAACCGAAACAGATGGCAAACTGTAATGTCATTGTCAAAATTGGCAATCCGCCATCTACCTTGCCAAACAAAAACTAGGGTAGGTGGTGGATTTGAGTCTGTGCACCACTGTGTAGAGTAGCCATGAATATTAAACCATAAATTAAACTAGAAATTAAGAGTCAATATAGAAATTAACATGAACATGAAATTGAAACTGCGTTGTAGCAGCGCAAGGAGCCTAACTGATATCTAGGCCATTGAGCTACCCATTTTCATTAGAGGTTTCCTCGCTGGGGTCGCCACTGAGAGGGCCATTCCTAGGCTGGAGAACAAATGGACCGATGCAAGTCATACACCTCTGTTTTGTCGGTGCATTTGAGTAAGCCTCATACAACATATCCATTCACTGGTGCATGAGGATGTCACAGTGGATTTGATCCACCATATGGCTTCGGAGCTAAAAAATGAGAGTTAGTTGCTCTGGATGGAAAAAGGGCGGTGGCTCCTGTCAGAGAGCCGAGATTGTTGTGAGTGGTGGTGGTGCCAGGACTGGGCCACCCTCCACCTCCAAACCACCAACTGTCATCACCTTGCCTGAATCCTCCTGTGCCACTTCCTTGTCCTTCGTTGTCCCGAGCCTCTCCTTCGTCCCGTGTTCCTCGACTACCTCCACCTCACTTGAGTCTTTGAGATGTGTGGTGTAATCAGGGTCGAGATGGAGGAATTCCTCCTCAATTATGCAAGTTTTTCTTCCCTGGCCTCTCACTCGGGATGGAAGTTGTTTGGAGCACTAGTGTCTGCTGAAAATTGGTTGGGGGGCTTAAATTTGAAGGACATGGGGGTGGGATTTGATCCACTTATGTGTTAATGGGTCACGATAGCATTTAATACAGTATCTCTGGGTGCAACCACATGTTCGACCACTACCTCAAGGTGCCCCCATGGCTTCAGGTTAGGCCCTCACGAGAATTGAACCTTGCCCAATGGTGAAAAACTCCTCGCTTTCCACCATTGGATCCAAACCCTTTGGGATATCCATATATTGAATTGATATCATTGTAATTTTTAATGTATTGTGAATACATTCATTCTTATGGATAAAATTCTTCTATATCAGTCTCTTCTTTGTTTATTTGCAAATTCATTGGATTAGTATTATTTTTCTCATCGAATTCTAGATCTCTCGGGTCTCAGAATTTTACAATTATTAGGTAGCTCATTTATTGATTTGATTTACTCATCATGATATTTTTACTTGATATCCTTGGAGGGTGTGCTTATTTGTCTTTGTAGGACCTAGTTGGTGGACAATTTTGGAGGAACAAGCCTAGCTTGGGCTTCCATGGGGCTTGAAACCCACAAGTTGGATGCCAAGGTCCCGCATGCCGAATGAGAGAGACATACCTTCGAAGGCTTAGAAGATTACCTGAGAGACATGACCTATCCCTCACATGCCAAAAGTTTTTCCTAGTAGAGGAAAAGCATCATCTTTTGGAGGGTTGACGTCATGCTTGAGGGGCTTGAGGTGGTAATGGATACACATGGCACGTTTTGAAGGAAGGAACCCTTGGATTGTGAAATAGAAGGTTGGATTGGAGACACATGTCCTTTGGAGGCCCAAACCTATCATATCCAACTCAACGTTTGACGTAAATGTGCCAAAATGTCCCTCCTAAAGGGGTGACATCACTCTTAGGGTTTTTATTTGTATAAATAGAGATCATAAGATCTCATTTTAAATCAAAACTCCCCCATTTGGAGAAGAATTAGACTGGAATTTTTGCTATCTTTGGCTAGTTTCTCTCTTGTGCTCTTGTGTATGGATATCTCTTCGGTTATTGGTTGATGGAAGTGATGCGCTATCCTTGGAAGGCTCTTCTTTGCTATTGTGGTGGTTTGTCTTATATTTTTTCCTTGAATTGGTAAGGATTTTTACATTGTTCTACCATTTGTTATTCAAGTCAAGGTTATTTGCTAGAGATAGGTGGGAAGTATAAGGGCATACACCCCAACTTTAGTCTCCATCATTTTATGCTTACATTTTATTGTCTTAACAAGGGTTTTCTAAGAGAAGTATAAGTGCATACAACCTCTTAGCCTAAACCCTAGCTAGGGATACTTGCCTTGGGGAGTAAGAGGATTTACATCTCCAAGGAGGTAGTACCTCTAGCTCATTTCTTGCTTGACTCCATTAACCAAATTATTAAAGGTAATATTCATTACTTGTTTCATTGGAGAAATAAATTGTTGCCTTGGTAAACATGATTTTTTCAAGTTTTGAAGTTGTCTCTTTGGGAAGTTGTTCCTTGAGCCTTTGGCTCTCTTTCCTCATTGAGGCATCCCCTTTCAACCATTAATTATTTCTTTTGTTACAAAACTAACCTACAACCACTATGGTTGTAGAAAACTAACCCTATAGCCCCTAATAAATCCTAAACTAACACTCAAAATTGGCTACCATTTTTCCCTAACTCTCTACTAACCCTAGCGCACTTATGTAGCTAGTTGGAAGGGGTTTTGAGTGGCTTATTTTTCTATTGTTAAGCTTGGTTTTCTACATCCATAATCCTAATAAATATCACTGCAGCAAGATTTTTTTTTAACCTTTCTTTTTGTGTTGAGTTATTTCTTAATCATTGATGAGTTGATCTAGCTTTCACTAACTTTGTCTCTTGTTTATTTTATCATATGATTAGCACTTATATTGCATCATTTTCTATCATTATTGAGCTGATATATATCATTTAATTTTGTTTCAATTAGGGACAATACGCTGAAATTTCTTGTCCAACGGACATATTGCAAGTATCGGACATATTGCAAGTATCCTTGGTTTTCATTATGTCTCGGACATATACTTTACTCTTGGAGGGTCGCTCAACTCACTTGGAAACCCTTAAACCTTCCCAATACTCTTTCCCAAGATTTTACTACCAAATGAAATTGGCATCTAGGGACATCTATTCATACTTTCATTTTCCATATGAACCCTGTAATATCCCCAAAAATAATTATTTATTAAAGTCTGTATGCACTAAGGAATTTATTTCTGGCTTTGGCAAATTGGTATTTGGAAAATTATTGCCATTTATGGAAATTCCGAAATTGGAATTTGATTAATTGTAATTAATTATTGTGACTGTTGAGAAAAGATTTGATTTTCCCAACCAACTCTTTGAATATGACACTTGTATGAGACAAATATTTTTTATATTTATTGCTGAGGGACAAATGGAACAAGCAGGTTGAAATCAAGAATTTTGCCATTGGCTGCCCCTGAAAATCAGGGATTTGTAGAGATGCGAAAATTCCCAAGGAAAAAAGACCTAGTCACTGGATGCTTTTGCATATAGAGCATATGGGAGGAGGCAGGACATTGCCAAGTATGCTGGAGAAAGGATATCACTTATGATCTGAAAGAGGACTATATTGAAGGAGAAGGATTGGAGTTCTCCCTTATGGACTCATGGTCAGGCTAGGGGGTGAATGAAGCAAGTAGTTTGGTTGTTCTGTTCTATGTATGGGTAGAACTTGGCCATTCCATTTGTTGTCCCGACACTTTGTTCAGATATGCACATCTACTTATTTCCTCGTTGAATTAGTTTATTGATTAATAGATGGTAGAATGAAATGAATGGTAGAGTAAGTCTTTTCAGTTGATTTTATTCATTGAGAAAGGTTAAGAAAGCTACGATTAATTTTAGCTGCTAATGAAGTTGAGTTACATAAATACATGTACATAGGATATACAATCAAGCTAAATAAAATAGAATTATTGTTGTGTTAGTTATAACCTTCACCAGGTGTGTAAATATGTAGACCAGATATGTAAATATGTACGTACAAGTATTCAACTTAAGGAATATTGGACGGTGGGAATGCTAAATGAAATTATGCATAGAGAATTATAACCCTTTTTACATTACAATAAACCCTTAAGCGAAAATTCAGTGTATTTAAAACATGTTGCATGTTACAGAGGCGATTCAACACTTAATAGGGTTTTAACATTATACATAACACATGTGATGATAAATGTGAAATAGTGAGATCGTATTCAATATAGGGTTTTCTTCCCTGCTCGAATATGTTTATTCCATTAAGGAATTAAAAATAAAAGTAACCAGTTATCTATGCAACCCTGGTGCAAAAATATCACGATAATAATATCCTAGGGTGGAACCTTGTACCACTATAAACAAAACTTGGGAGGTTAAATTTCTAATGCCGAGAGTTGGAACCCAAATACCTTTCGAGGGAGGCGATCTCATAAATCCATGTCCTCAGAACGATTAACCTGCAAAGGGAAAGTAATGGATTCAGTAAACTTTGCTAATTAATCATATAAAAAAAAATATTAAGCGAAAAAAGTGATACTTAGCTTAACATTGGCGTAGGAGAAGTCCACACAAGCATTGAGTGATGATATGTACACATACCAAAGGGGAGGAGTGGACCCTGGAATCACTGATGGGTACCCTCGCAAAAGACAAGGCCCCATCATTAGTCGATGAAATCTGTGTATAATATTCTCATAAATACAGAGTGAATTTGACGAATCATCACATAAATGAGAAGTTGGTATAGGTCACAAAACTATAACAATGTTAATAGATTTGACGAGCTACAAAATTTCGATGTTAAATAGATCAAAGTATATATATAAATTGTGTAACCAAATAGTCAGTAAAGCACAGACTTATTTACACATACATAAGCCCCAGGTTATAGAACTAGATTTTAACAACCTAGTACACAGTTCGGGAGCCTACAAAAGGGTGAATCGATTTATCGGACATACAAGAGAAGCGTAGGTCCGGATTCTTACTTTTTTTAATACTAGGAGTTACTCGGAATTGCAAGGGTTATATAAGAAGGAATCTCGTAGACTTAACTATGACTCTTACTATGAGTATGTGACCTTGTTTACACAAAGGAACGGTATTACGATGCATACTTACAGATAAGTCAGGACAAAAACCTTACGGTCCAAAAACTTTAACAATGTACAAGAAAGGCCTTGGCCTTAAGTCTCGTTGTGGCCTGAAAGAATTTACAGTTTATCTATTTTAAAACACAAATGGAAATAGCATACAGATATATATGGAAATAGTTTATATATATATATATATATATATATATGTGTGTGTGTGAGATGCACCTCGTAAAATGTCAGAGAACTGATGGATCGGAGGACGAGATTTATGTACCTATATAAATTATTCCCTTGTCGTTTTTCTTCATTCCTTTAACCACCGAAAGGAAAGTATGAGTCAGATGCGATATCTATATCTTTCCGCAGAGAACTCAGAAAGAAAACCCAAGAATAGAGGTATGGATATTAAGATTATAAGCAAGAAGATCGTGTTATACCTTTTCAAAGAAAATTATAATATAAAGATCTGAAGTTTAAGATATGCTTACTTTTATTGATATGTACTCAAGATACTACAGAAAGTCAAGCATTGAACTCAGAAGTAAACTGCATGTGGCATTATGTTTTACCACACCAATTTCGTCACATGCAGAGGTATTTTTGGTATCCCCAGCCATCACCGTGTGGAACTCGGAGATTAAACATAAATGAAAGATCTGTCGTTAATCCACATTGTAAGTGACAAAAGGGGATTAAACAGACAAATATTTACGAAACCCCCTTTAAACTTCAACGAGGTAGCATAGAAGGTGAACCTTTAAACTACGTTTAGGTTTTCACAGAGTTACCCCGTAAAGATTTACTCGGAGTATTGTTCTTTTTAAGACATTTCTAGACAGAGATAAGATATTCTAGGGCTGACACTCCATATGCAGCATAAATACTTCGAGAATTCCCACAGTAAAAAAGAAATAGGATTTTATGGGGAAAACGTAACTGATAATGATTGTTCCATAGTAAGAATGAAAAACAGAACATGGAAGCTTCAGAACAGTGCAGGAACTGGGAGGAATACCATGAGGACAAGGTAAAAAACCTTTGGCTAAACAACAACCGCCTCAAACAAGTTGAATCTCGAGAGTTTGGAAAACATAAAAAAGAAAGGGTCGGAATTACCTTTCACAGAGAGAATTCGACTGGTCTCATTTCAGGACCGAAAGTCATATCTTCAAGTTTCCAAATACATAGAGTGAAATACATAGACAACATGTGCAGAGGACAAACACTCGTAGAGAAGAGGAAGTTTTTGTTCTGCGTAAAAATTAGGGTTACACTGACGGAATAGTCTCACACTTGTTGCAAACAAGGAGTAATGGCTTGACAAGAATGACTGGTACGTTAGCCATGTGAAGTATCGGATATGGTGAGATGACATTGGGCACGACTGCTCAAGTACCCAGTACAACAAAGACCTGATTTAAATGAAAACTCTAGTGGTAAATGCAATTTACAAACCAGACTTCACTTCACATTCATAACGTTGTCAGTGAAAATCCTTATCACCAATTTGAGTGGTTTTTTGTGAGGAACAGTTGAATTATTAGGGTTGATTTAAGTGTGCCACTAGGCTTAGGATTACGAACTGTCATGCCTTTTGAAATTCCACGCACTGCCCCCCCACCTTAAATGTTGAACCTTTGCATGCAAGAGCAACCCTTTCGTTACATCTGGTATGCACTGAGTTCGTGTAGCCTCTATGTTAAAACTTTAACGAGAAATTGATAGGTCATGACCACTAAGTATGTATTAATTAGAATTCGTATACAGTAAGGGTAATATTGGTATAAGTAGATATATAGATATTGATATACATGATTATCGTTGAATACTTCGGGTCATGTATATGATAACTTATATATATATATATGAACTAAAGAAAATCCACTGCCTAGTATGGCTATTGATATAGAAACGATATATATATCTACATAGACATAGGGTAAGGGTTGTATGTCCCAACTACTTTTCCAACTAATCTCGATACATGGATGGTAGGAGTTTGTTAAGGAAACTTAATGTATGGGACTAGTTTTGGTAAGCTTAAAAGTAATCACATGTTGGATATAGTGGAAGGTGTTAAGGCATGTTTAAAAGACAAAGCTTTTAACAAAATTACTTTTAGATTTCCTTCCCAAAGGAAGAAAACTGCTAGGATGGGTTACCATAGCCCTGTATGGATGTACTAAATCTTACAGCTCTTTTTTGGATATTACAGTTTTCGGGAGTGGTCTAAACACTAGTCTATTATGTTAAAATGTTGAAATGTATTGAACAAGTTTCACATATACAAAATTATTCAAACAACATGATCTCAATGGAAATTTGATGACCTTGAGATTAATCACTTGTAATCACTCATGGGATATGTCGTATTCCGACTTCGACGATAATAGTTTTAAACTTGGTCAAGTATAGTAGAGTAAAGGAGTTTTTAATGCACCAAAAGAAAAAAAATTATTGGTAAATTTGGGGTACATTACATATGGTATTAGAGAAAAGGTTACAACACTTGGACCTTAAACAGGGCCAAAAATGTTTGCTTAGCACATGTTTTCTGTTTAAATAAAAAACTAACAAAAAATTTACTGTTACAAATAGAAAAACTTTATTTATGTTGTGATAATGGAATCACAAAATGAAGAGGAGATCAGACTTGAGGAGAATCCCAAGAAAGGACCTACTAGAGATCCTGGGCAGAACGGTGAAGGATGTTCTACCACCCAGGTTCTGGAAACCATGAGAAACCTCATTGTGGAACTGCAAGTTTTCAAGGCAGATAATGAGAAACTGAAAAAGGCACAACAAGAACAGTAGGAAATAAATGAAGTACTGCTGCGAAGCATAGTAACAAAGAATATCCCATAAGACAATAACCAGGAAGAAGAGGTCAGCAAAAGAGCCTCCAAGGATTCTGGTCCTGAAGCGGAAAAAAGGGACAAATCTTCTGAAGGTACACCATCCGCAGAAGATAAAACAATCACAAGAAGAAAGAGGAAATAGGTGGACCATCTGGAGGGAGAGTTTAAGAAAATCAAACCTTCCATCTTTGATGGGGAATCCAGGATAGGGGAGGAGGATGAAGCATGGTTACTAGACATAAAAAAAGAATTTCTAGATCTACAATTATTCCAGCAACATGAAGGTCAAAATGGCCATCTATAACTTGAAAGGAAAATAAAGTATATGGTGGAAGGCCCTGAAGTTGGCCAAGGGCCTAGAAGAAAAATAGATGGAGTGGTCGGATTTCAATAAATACTTTAAGAAATAATAATTGTCTAAAAGTTACTCTGAAAGAAAGACCAAAGAGTTTTATGAGATAAGACTCGGTCAAATAACTATGGATGAACTGATAAACAAATTTCTGGAATTATTAAGGTTCATGCCTCATATCCGGGAAGACAAGGTAA
The DNA here is from genome assembly GCA_009831015.1 of Picea engelmannii. Taxonomy (NCBI): domain Eukaryota; kingdom Viridiplantae; phylum Streptophyta; class Pinopsida; order Pinales; family Pinaceae; genus Picea; species Picea engelmannii. The sequence continues at coordinate 796 of ML818280.1, read as the reverse complement.
AAATCCAGTGGTTCCTAAGTTTCTTACCACAGTCCTATAAGGACAGAATCGAGTTCGACAACCCCAATACCTTAAGCGAAGTTTTCATAAAGGCCTGAATGTTCTACAATCAATAAAAACAATGGTCTGAATTTCCCAAGGCTTGGAAAGACAAGAAACAAGACAGAAAGAACCAACGGAAGAAGGGTTATCAACCAACCCCTTTCTGAAATGAAACAAAGAGTTTTCGAAGGAAATATTTTCACTCCAATATCCAGAACACCCAAGGGGGAGGTAAACTAGTTATTGTAGGAACAAAGAAGTTTGGGGACATCCCTAGAGAACCGTTAAAATGCTGGGAATCTGGAGAACCCCACTTAAGGAGGAAATGTCCATGTCTAAATTCTGCAGCAAGGACCACAATTCACAACCTGCAAGAGGCCTCTACAGTGGGAGATGTGGGTAGAAGAATACACAGGATCAATGCAGCTGTGGATGGCCGACAAGCTGACCACCAGTCCACTGTAGTGGAAGTTGAAGGTAAAGTTAACAATAATCATGTTTTTGTTTTAATTGATCCAGAAGCTACCTTGAGTTATGTTTCCCTTGGTGTAGTGGATTCAAATAAACTTAAGAAAGTAAGGCATACAAAGTCTTGACTAGTACAACTAGCAACAAGAACAAAAAGAAAGGTAACATAATTCATTTCTGATTGTGAGTTCAGTTTAGATGGTCAAAACACAAAGATAAATCTGAATATTCTATCATTAAGGTATTACATATAATTATAGGAATGGACTAGTTAGAGAGGCATAAA
>ML818279.1:115465-126372 GCA_009831015.1 Picea engelmannii | reverse complement strand
TAATTTTAAACACACTTGAGAATATTGAATATCTATAGGTATTTGAGGTAACAAAAGTATTTCTAAGTTGAATTTCTGAGGGAAGGTGAAGAAAAGAAGGCCGGAATTCAAGGAAGGATAAATTATTTTGATGATGCTTTCTAAGGTATGTTATTTACAGGTCATCTCACCATTTTCGCAACATTTTTTTATATATAATGATTCAGACCATTAAATTGATATTCCATTGAGGAAAGTATCTTTGGTAAAAAATTCATCTTCTGGGGCATTGTATTTTTGGATTTACACTCCGTCGAAAATAGGGTTTGTGGCTAGTCCTGAAACTAGTCTAAAACAAGTGTTTCGGGTAAAAACGTCATAAATTATTCATAATAGATCCAAATTCAGTAAGAACAAATGTGTTGGTTAGAGTACAGTATTTAGTATGTTGTGTAATAGTTTCATATCTATTCAAAAAATATTCCGTGCGGGGAACGCTCTATAAGGTCTCTCTCTAGAATAAGCCAGAATTCAGCAAGGTAAGTCATTCTTGCTATAACTACTTTCTTAGGAGGTTCCAAGTAGAGAAACATGGAGGAATTGCATAAAACACACTGAATAACATTGTGTATAAGTTTCAGATCTTTATTCATTATAGGTACAAAATTATGATTATTTCAAGTTAGGGTTGTTGACTAAAGAAAAGTTTGATGAAAATGCTAGTCTCTTATTGTTAAAGTTAAGAAAGGGTTGTAGGTACGTGATCATATACACTAGGTCTATTACAGAGTTACAAATCATATTTGTATGATGATATTGACGAGGGCTTTTGGTTGAGGTACATGTTGGGTACATGGTTGAGACAAGTAGTTGATGAGTTGGCACATACATGAGGTGTATACTAGATGATGTTGGTACATATTGATGAGTCATAGTTGATCAGTAGTTGACACATGATTGGTAAATACTTGGTACATGGTTGGATGCACTTGTTTATGGTACAAGTTGATTACAGGTTGGTGCATGGTTGATGCACTTATTTATGGTACAGGTTGAGGTACATGTTGATGCATGGTTTAGATTTATTGGTATAGTCTTATAATGGTATATCTCACAGTGATAGTGTGACAGTGGTTCCATCATTCTACTTCTACTTCAGGGCAGTTGGACGGGGCAAGGACAGGTGGTTGTAGCCACCTTCCGGTTGTATCCAAACAACATAGGGGGTTGTAGCCTCCTTCTGGTTGTAGCCAGAGAATTGGGGAATTGGAGCTTCCCTCAGGTTGCAGCCTGAGAATCTATGGGGTTGGAGCCTCCTTCTAGTTGCAGCTGGAAAACAAAGGAAGTTGGTGCTTCCAATTAATGTAATTCTTCAAGACATAAAAAAAAAAACATTCGGTGGTTTTCTCCCGCCTTGGGTTTCCATGTAAAACACTGGTGTACTGTGTATGTGTGTGATTTCTCATTTCTTATTTCTCATTATTCGATAATAATTATACATTGATATAACAATTGGATTATTTGGTTAAAAAGGATTATAATTGTGTTATTATTGATTCACCCCCTCTCAGTAATCCAACAATATTTGCATCCTTTTTTGAGTTCTTGCCTCAACAATCCCTCTCTAGAATTTTCTCCCATACAATCCCTTCCCTTCCCTTGAAGTGATCAACTGATTTTGAGAGAAGAAATTCAGAAGGTGCACTTCGAGCAATATCAAGAGGATCTCGAACCAGGTTCATGGAGCATCGACCTGCAAAGGTTGTGATTTCCAATCTTTGAATATTGAATAAAATAATCTTTTTCCCTGTCCCAAATGATATCTTTATGTCTTTCATTTGATTTATTCATAACGATCTATGTCTAACCCTAATTGATGAGTAGAAATAGAATATTTGTAGCATTTGTTTCTTGAGTGTTGTTGCAGGTCAGCTTTGGGAGGAGACCAACATCCAAGGAGGCTACAAATCTCGAGGAGGTCAGCATTGAACGTTTGGACCAAACGTACTACTTCTGAATTACTCTTCTATCACTTTATATTCATCTATTTTGGAATGTTTGGGGTAGTGTAGGAATTATATTGTGTTTTAAGGGAGTTCATATCTCTATCTATACTTAGAACCCCGGTATAGTTATAGGGTAATTTTCCCTCTATCAATCGCTAAAGGGGGTGGGAAAGGGGTCATGTACATAAGCAACGTTCAAGATTCTGTAATCCACATAAACTTATATATCATCTGTACATTTATTGGTTTGTATCACTATAGGAATGATCCATTCAGTCTTATCGATAGGGAAAATCAACCCAACTATGAGCATTTTTTCAATTTCCTTCTTCACTTTCTCTTTAACTCGGGGAATAATTCGATAGGGCCTATGCTTGACTGGTCTTGATTTAGGATTTAACTCTATCTTCATGTCCTCCAAATATCCCTTAATACCTTTTAATTCTGAAAAAATTGTAGGAAAAAGATCCTCATATTCCTGCAATGGAGCTTGTATCTTTGTTACGATTTGTTCATCCCAATAGTCTCCAATGGATGATAGCTTAGGATGATCATCAATTCCTATATTTAATTTCCACAAATTTAATGGTTTGGTATAGGACCTATGGACATCATTTGATATAGTATCTTTAACCCCCATAGACCCTTTAGACTCCAAAAATGTCAAATGTTTAAGGTCCTCAAGGTCATCAGAATCTTCTAGGTAGTTATTGACAATAAGATAGACCATAGGTAGTCGAGAAAAAGATGGATAAAGACTATGAGGAATGAGGTACGTGACAGATTTCACAATAGTCATTATTCTTATTACCTTGATTGTTTGGGAAGGTGTGGTACTGCACAAGGCCATAGAATGGTGTTGTAGTTGTGATTTGTGCAACTCCACCAAATGGTCCTATTGGTGGAGGCCCCATGGGTAGTGGGGGGGTCCTGTACCTCTTAGTTTGGGACATTTTGTCACTGTATGCTCCTTAGTGTAGCAACCAGTACACCAGACTTGAGGATCGGTTTCTCTAGGAATGGTCAATCTTGAATCTTATCAGTCAAGGTAGAAATATGACCTTGTAGTTGTGTAATATTATAGTCACTGGGTGGTCTAATACCCACAATATGCCAAGATATCCCTCCATCGCCTCAATTTTCATGGAATTTTCTAGGGATTCCCGTAGTTATATGTTATTGGGTTAATGTAATCCAAGTTAATGGTAACAATCCTTGAATGAACCATTCTCATTGGTGGTATTCATGAATGGGTTTGGCCAATTTCCCTATCACATATTTGAATATTTGATTATACTTCCAAGAATATTCCCCATCTCTCTGTTTGATTTCCCAGAGTTCAGAATGAGCCTGTTGCTTAGATTGGGGTATTTTAAATTCAATTATAATTTTTTTTTTGACTTGCGATAAAGGAAATGGTTTCCCCTAGGGATTCCCCGATTCGATGGATTTCATATACCATTTTAATCCTCGACCCCTTAACGTGGTCTGAAACTCAACTAGTTTATTAGCATATAAAGTCTTGCGAGATCGCCATATGGCCTCACAAAGGAACCAATGTTGTTCAACATCCTCATCCCCTTTACCCCAAAATTATGGGTATTGGGTGAGGAACCCAATGTGTTGATGCACCATGGTAGGACTTGGGGACCCTATCAAGATAAATCCTAAAGGTCCTAGTTGCGATAACACTAAAGAACTTGCCAGACTACTGCTACTGGTACTGCTTGAACTGGTTGGATTAGAATGAGCAAAAATGACAGAAATTATGGGAGAATGTATTGTAGAATTTACTAGGTTGTATCATTGCATTGAGGGACTGGGTGATCCAAGGTTGGTTCCTACATATTTAGGATGGGATTCCTTAACCTCGAGGGTCTCATTACTAGGTCATATTGTATCAAGTCCTGTAGTGTACTTCACATATTAGGGCACTACATGAGTTGGTTCTCCCGCAACTTCTGTAGAGGTTAAAATTGAGTCTTTTTCCTTGGTGGTGACTCCTATATTGATTCTTTCTTTCAACTTTTCTCCATCTCATTTACTCTCTCCATAACTCTCATATTTCTCTCCAAAATTCTCCTTAAAAAATTGACCGGTCAACCTTCCTCGTAAGTACGAATCTTTCAACTTCTCTAAATATCTTCTATGACTCTTCCTGAGGCTGATATCCTTGCGCAAATGATCAGGCCTCTTAATCAACTTTCACATCTGTTCTCGCCACCTCTTTTCAATCAATGCAACCCTTAATCAACAACATATTTCTTCATTCTAGGCCAATAATATTGGCCTCTTATAAGTGTAATGTTTTTTTGGTAGCTTGTATGTCCAACATACAACACATTATGCATCTCTTTTATAACTAAATTTCTCAATTCTTGAGAATTAGGAACATAAAATCTATTCCTATACAAGAGAATTCCATATCCCTCCAGCCTATAATATTTTAATTTCAATTCTATATTATCTTGTTGCACACACTCTTTAACTTGTAAATTGTGCTAGTCTAATGTTATAGCTTCCAAAATTCTACCTCTTAAATATAAATTGTGCATACTAATGGTTGTACCATGCATTGCATGCACCCTCCTATTGAGTGCATCAACCACTTTATTATTTTTCCCTTTGATATGCTTAATGTCAAATTCATAGTCACTGAGAAATTCAAGCCATCTAGTTTTCCTGGATTTAGTGTTGGACTCTCAAACAAGTATTTCATACCACTATGGTCTATCCTCAACTTGAATTTTCTTCTTGTTATATAATGCCTTCACATGTTTAGTTATGAACAATAGCTACAAGCTCCAAGTTATGGGTAACACAATTTCTTTTATTCTCTTTGAGCTTCCTAGATTCATAGCATATAACATGCCCATTTTGGGTAAGGAATCCACCAATTCCTTCTTTATATGCATATTTTCATACAATAAAATCCTCATTTGGATCTTGAATAATTGAAATTGGTGCACTGGTTAACAATCTGTTCAAGTGTAGAAAATTCTCTTCACACTTTGTAGTCCATTCAAATTTTAGTCCTTTACTTTGTAATGAAGTAATTCAATGTGAAATATTGGAGAAACTGTAAGGTACCAGATCTATTATAATAGCATGAAACAAAAATATTGCAAAGAATAATAGTGGAATGACACAATAGATGAAACCAAAACACCAAAATAATACCTTTATTGATAGGAAACAATGTTCACTTGTCTCTTCGAGGGGGAAACCTACAACAGAGCAATGCTCTGTTACAATAATTCTCAAGAAAAAACTTCTCATACCCTCTACTCCTATTTATACTAAACCTATCTGTCTAAAAGAACAATCTAGAGGAAGATCCTTCTAGAAGCATAAGATTCTATTAGGTCTTCTTACATTTGATTTATTCTTCCTTATTGCTAGGACTTATTAATATTAGCCTTTATTACATGGAAATATATTATTCTACCTACGTGAAGGGTTAGGGAGGTTAGGTACCTAACATGCCCCCCCCCCCCTTGAAGAAAAGTCTTGTCCTCAAGGATTAAGATGAGGAAATTGTTGGAGAATGGAGGCTGAATCCAGGGTGGCATCATATGGAGCTGTATATTTCCACTGGACTAACACTTCCTTGATGGTGCACTGACCGAGATGATGCTCAAGCTAGTCCAATACTGATTGTGGTTGAAACCAGATGCAACATTCTTCATCCAATTTATGGAGACTAGTTTGAGTTTGGTAGTTAGTTCTAATCACCTTTTTTAAGAAGGAGACATGAAAATTAGGATGGAGCTTCGAATGACTGGGTAGAGCTAACTGGTAGGTCACCGATCCCACTCGCTTGAGCATGTTATAAGGACCATGCAATTTGGGAGAAAGTTTCCAACAATTTTCATCTTTGAGTGAATTCTTCTTATAAGGTTGCATTCAAAGAAACACCTGGTCCCCTTAAAAAAATTGACATTCAGAATGAACTTGATCTACTTGTTGCTTCATGTGATTCTGAGCCATGACCAAAAAAATAACGTTTGACCCGTTCATAGGTTTTGGTAAACCATGAATTCCCATCAGTGGGGGGAGAATGAATTTCAGAAAGCACCATGGATTTGAGTTGTGGTTGCTTGCATAAATACATATGACCTTTGTAGAAAATCTCCTCTTTGTGACAAGAGTACCCTGAAGAAGCTGAAGAATTATGTTACAATTGGTGGATTATGCTAGAAATTTTGGGGTCTTGCATCCATTCCTGATGAACAACTTGGAGCCAATCTGGTACAATGATTGAGAGGGAGAAAAGGGACCCATCTTCTTCATACTTTCGAGAGAGAGCGTCCACAAATACATTTTCCTTTCCCTTCTTGTAAATGATCTCATAATCATATCCAAATAGATTTGTCACCGATTTTTTTTTCTCCAGTGATGAAATTCGTTGTTCCAAAAAATACTTCAGACTTTGATGAACAATTTTTATTTAGAAGTGTTGTTCCAATAAATAAGGATGCCAAAGATCCACAACATGCATAATAGATAAAATTTACTTTTCATAAATGGATTAGCCCAAATGTCTCTTTGAAATTTGTTTTCTAGTGAAGTCCAAAGGCCTGCCATCTTGCATGAGGATAGCCCCAATTCCTTTCCCGAAAGCATCAAATTCCAATACAAAAGTCTTGGTGAAGTATGGAAGTAATAGGAAAGGTATCGAGCACATAAAATCTTTCAATGCTTGGAAGGAGTGATCAACAACTGGAGTCCAAGTGAAAGCATTATTTTTAAGGAGAGAAGTGAGAGGAGCTAAAATTTTTCCATAATTTCGAACAAACTTCCAGTAATAGCCCGTTAAACCCATAAAACTACACAAGCTCTTAAGATTTTTAGGGTGAGGCCAATCCTGCATAGATTCAATTTTCTTAGGATCCACCCAGACACCATCCTTACCGATAATATGACCCAGGTATTCCACTTATGAGGCTCCAAAGGCACATTTATATTGTTTGAGGAAAAATTGGTGCTTAGAGAGTAGATGGAGAACTTGATTCAAATGGGAGAGATGGGATGTCTAATATTTACTATAGACGAGAATATCATCAAGGAAAACTAAGACAAAATGACGGAGAAAAGGAGAGAATACATTAGTCATAAGACTTTGGAAAGTGGAGGGAGCATTACACAGGCCAAAGGGAATTACCAAGAACTCATAGTGACCCTCATGAGTTCGAAATGTAGTCTTGGGAATGTCTTCTTCTTTCATATGGGTTTGGTGGTATCCAAAACATAGATCAATTTTGGTGAAGTAATGAGCACCACTCAATTCATCCAAGAGGTCATCAATGACATGAATGTGGAATTTTTCTTTGATTGTTAGTTTGTTGACAGTGCAAAAATTAGGACACATGAGACAAGTGCCTTCTTTTTAGAGTACCATGACCACATGGGAATAATTAGGGCTGGTACTAGGACGGATAACACCTGCTTCTAGAAATTCATGAACAATTTTCTCAATCTCATTCTTTTGGGAAAAGGGATGATGATAAGTGTGAACATTGGGAGGAAGATTGCTCAGTATGAGAGGAATGGAATGATCATGGACAACACGGGAATGGGGAATCGGAGTGGTAAAAACAACTTGGTGGTGGGAGAGGATAGATTGAAGGTCTGGATGCACAAATGGTGTCTCAATAAAATGAATGGAGTGGAGTTGGGAAATAATGCCAGAATGACCCTTTTTGAGGATCGTTTCCATGCGATGGGAATTGATGATCTCGGGGGAGGCTATTGTGATTCCTTGGAAGTTATATTGTTGTACCTCATGTTGGAATTGTATGGTTAAGTCTTTAAAATCCATGATAATGGGGCCAAGAGTGCATAACCATTCAACACCAAGAACAATATCACAACCACCCATGTCTATAGAAAAATTTTGGGATTTTAGATGATACTGACCAATTTGGAGCCACACATTTTCACATCGTCCCCCACATTTCATGGAACCTCCATTGACAAACATGATTTGAAAATTATTGACGACACATATGTAAAAATTGACTTCTTGGGAAATACGATGATGAATAAAATTATGGGTGCTACCACTATCCACAAGGATGACGACTTTCCTATATTTAATGTAACCAATTAATTTGAGGGTCTGGGGAGCAAAAAAGCCAGTGAGGGAATTAAGTGAAATCATCGGGTCAAATTATAGTGGATTAGAGGGTGGGGTCAGATTAGATGGTGGCGGTAACTCATCCACAGGTGAAACAATGGCCTATTCTTCAGACATATTGTTGTTTATTCTCTTCCACTTCTTGTCAGGATGACCTAGGTTCGGATCTAAACAAGTTTCAAACAAAACCCTAAAAAATATCGACCCTCCTGGTAAGCCAGAAGGCAACACTGTGCACAAGGTGCAAAACATAATCTCACCTGAGATAGACTTTATGGGTGACTGCAATACTTAGGTGTTTTCACTCTAGTAAAGAGTGGGGATCTGGGATTGTGTTCTTCCTTCCTCATGCATTATCCTTGTTATTTTATCAAGTACTTCCCTGATTTATTCATCTTTAAACCTATGTATGCATGTTGATATTTCTAGTTTAACCATTGATTCATACGCTAATGATCAACATAAAGTAAACATTCACATAACAATTTCACAATTACACAAAGTAAACAATTACACATAACACACAATTTTACCATGGTTCACCCCCTTCTGGGGCTACGTCAACAAAGATTTGGCTCTATGCTCTTTTATTTATTCTACTACAAAATATTGCGTTGCACGCATTACATCTTCTGTAATACAATCAAGATGATGGTAATAACCCTCTATGAGGCATACCAGATCACACCAGGCTCCACAACCTGTCACCTAACCCTCAATGACTAGCTTATTCAACTCTTCTACAAGACTTATTAATCCATAATCCGCAGAATCACAATAATCAATTCTCTTTTCCTCTAATAACATCACTCTCAAAATAATTCCCCCTCTCCTAGACCTCCTAGGTCCTTATTTATACTACTTTTTCACTTATAGTCATTACAATATTTGTCAAAAACCATAACCCTAACATGGCTAGGATTTCATGCCTACGTGCTATGTTTCTTTTCCTCTTGCATGTTGTTTTTCCTTCTTTTTATGCATGCTTCTTTCATGCCACCTGTTGCTTTCTCTCCAAAATTAGGTCTTCCTTTCCAAAGTTAGGTATTTCCCCAAAACAAATCCTTCTCTAAAAATAGGCATGCACACAAAATAGAATTCCTTATCAAAATAATATTGTGCCCAACATTCCCCCAACACTAACATGTGGCTCATACCGAGCCACTTAGGTAGTGCGCTCTCCCTGTATAGCCTCTGCCAAGTTGTGAAACTTTCCTTCTAATTCTTCCCTTTTGGATCTCGCTTGCAAAAATTTCTCTATGAGCTCCTCTACCATTTTCAATGTGATGTGTTCCTTCAGAGACTCTCCACTTTCGACATGATCCTGAGCCATCCTTGTCTTCTCCTCCAGTTCTGAAATTATTTGTGCTGCTTTCTCTTGAAGGGGTTCTAACTGGGCTTGTCTTTCCTACTTATTATTCTGTGTAATCTTTAATTATGTCTGCAGGGTCTTCATCTCCTGCGCGCCCTTCAACCACTCTATAATACTCACGCCCTTTTTTCATTGCTTCAACTCCTAGATTATAGTTCTTATTTCATCCTCCTATTGGTCTAGTTTTTGGACCCTGTCATCTTCCTCCAACGTCATCCATAGTTGCGTGGTCCTGTCAAAAATTCATGTGACCTTTTTGGCTTCCTTTTCCATTATTTCTATTTGCAGAGATGCATGTTGTTCCCTTTCAACTCTAAATTTGGGAGGAGTGGTTGGTGTTAAATTTTCTTTTATTTACTTGATCTCCTTACTATAGTATTCGATCATTTGTGTGATGATTTGAATCTGTTCTTTAGCACTGCTCACGACTTCCTGCGTGCTGTCTAGAATTTTTGCGAATAATTCCTTAAGATTATTCTCCAATTTATCTGCACATTGCTTCTCCTCCTGTGTTTCCAGCTAGACCTGCTCTATCACAATTTCTAGTGCATCCTTGCCATCTCTGGTGACTAGCAATTATGTCATATCTACTCTGGCTCGTGATTGCACTTCTTGTGTGATACTGACTTGTAGCTTGTACAATGCCTTTGTTGGTATTTTATCCAATACCAATTGTACCTGTGCTAGGTCTTTAAGTGGAGTTTGTGATATGGCTTCGTCGACTTGAAACATCCCTGTTGTTATATAGAAGCTAGGACTTTCTTGCACTATGAGTTGGATTGTGTCTTCCTCATTCTACAATTTTTTTTCCCTTGCTTCTACCGGTTGGGGGATCGGTTAAGCTCCCCTCTCTTGTAGTTGGGTTGCTTGTATTCGTTCCAGGACCTACTTAATATCGACCACATTGTTCCTTATCCTTCCTCTTTGGTTCTTGACCTCTTCATACTCTTTCGTTGTGTGGTCGTTCACCCTTTCTGCGACTAGATCAAAATCATCCTCGGTAATTGTTTATTCTGGGTTTTATTTGTGGGCCTTGGCCTTCTTGCGCGGCCCACCTGTATGTATAATCGACAATTTGGTTGGCTCAATCTCTTCTAGAGTATTTTTTGATGGGTTTTCCTATGTCGTTGTGTCCCCCTCCCTTGTTCTCCCTGTGCTAGGGCATTGTCCTTCTTTCCTATCTACTCATCCTTCTTTGGGGAAATTCCCTTCTTCTGTTGTGTTGTCTTTGGATCAAGCTTTGTCTACTGTGTTGTTTTCTTGGTCGTGATGCGTACCCCTGCAGATGTCTTGGATGACCCTAATTTCACTTATTTCCCTTTGGACATGTCCTTGGTGATGACTGGGATCTTCCAGTAATCCTGCCAATCTATCATTTCCCATTCAACTTCCTCTATGTTGATGCAAAATC
>ML818279.1:97780-114286 GCA_009831015.1 Picea engelmannii | reverse complement strand
CTCTATAAGTAGGGTTTTATCTGCGAACTAGATATTGGTTAAACATTGATGAACTATATTGCTAAGTGCTTTGTCAAGGTGTTACAATCACAGATATGTGTCCCAGCTAAGGTTGCAGACACCGGAGTCCTGCAACCACCCCTGCCTCTACCTCAGGTGAGACTTCATTTTCTTCGGAGGTGTTGCAAAAAGGGTCGGTAGTTAGGGTTTTGTTGGTACGCTCTTGAGCGTTGAACCCTGGGTCTGCCCCTATGCCAACAAATGGTTCCATTGTCAGGACCTGAAACTGCGATTGCTGGGAACTGAGGAAGAAGAATCCTTGTGCGAAGATCTGACCTGAAATTGTGGAAGCTCTGTTTATAGATATGTTGCCCTAGTGCGCAATATTATACTTAATCTGTGAAGCTCTATGCTAAGAAGAGAAGTCGAATCTGAAGAAAAGAGGTAAGATATGAAATTTTTGTTCTCTGATAAAGGTAACAATAGTGAAAAGTTTTAGATATGGAAGCTTTGTGCTCCACTGAAAGTAAGATTAGTGGAAATTTTTGTTTCAAAAGTATGGATCTAGGTATGTTTGATAAATTTTGTCCTAGCCTGAAAACTAGGGCACAACTAGATGAAAGAAGATTTGATATAAGTAGATATTATAAGAATAGTGAAAGATATGTTATTCCTATGCATAGAAAGAATGTTTGGACTAACAAATGGATGCAGGACCCTAGAAAGAATTTTTTGCAGGTTAACTACCATGATCCTAGTGCGCAGTATAGGAAAGGTTGGGGATCATTTAAGAGAAAGTGAGGATTGACTCTTTTTTACAGTTGCAAAAGACCGGGACATCTTGCTAAGGAATGCCCTAGTAGAAGATCCAATTGTATTTGTTGTAAAGCTATGGATCACGAAGTTTTAAATTTCCCTAGAATGATTGCTAAGATTGAAAGAATGAATATGAGACAAGAAGACCATGAGAAAGGTCAAGTAACTGAGACCATGATAGAACCCTAGAGAGAATAAGAGACTATACTATTGCAGATGAAGGAAACCTTGAATGATCACCGAAATATCAACTTATCAGAGATCTTCAAAGAAAAAGAATGCATAGAAGCAAGAATAGGAGACTTCGACATTGACTGTGTTCTGGATGAATAAACACAGGTGAATATCATGACAGAAAGAACTTGGGAAACTTTAGGAAAGCCTGCTTTGATTCCTTCATTGGGAGGAATATGATTATTTAAAGGAAAGTTGATAACCCTATGTGGAAGACTCACCCAGACATCTATGAGTGCTCATGGAACTTTGACAGAGGAAGAATTTGAGGTTGTTAAATTTATTGAGAACAATGCCCCATTTGCTATATTAATAGGAAAACCTTGGATTGAAAGGGATCAAGACAGAATAAAAGAAGAGGAAGCCTTAGATCAAAAGAAGCAATAATTAAAAGATTTCATGACTAGGAGGACCGCACACTTGATTGAAGAACAAGAGAATAGATCGAAGCTATTTAGAACCAGAAACTTGGATGTCAGAGTTGGAAGAACACAAGAAGACTCACAGAAAACTGAAGCACCTACCCTAGATAGAGAAGAAGCATTGCCCTTCAATCCTAGGAAAGAATCTCAACAGCGTGAAGTTACTATGCCAAAAGAAGACAAGAATTAGAATGGAAAGAGGAACTCTGAAATGAAGCTCACTGGAAAGAAGGATAGAAAATTAAGTAAGAAAAGGGCCAAGATCAAAAAGTTACAGAAGGTTCCAGAGGGAGATTCATAAAAGGAAAACTTGCAAAACTGGAACTTCTCCGAGATATCAGAACAATGCCACATGGTACTTCACCATGACGAAGCAATATAGCCATTGGAAACAGTATAACCGTTAGAATGATGCCCTGAATAGTTAGAACAACATTTATGATCAGAAAGCTCGCCACCAAACCGTTGGGACCGTGTCATAATGGACATAACTAAATTAATGAAGGCTTCTCACCCGTTGGAGAGATCCATTACCTAGTTGTCTACTTATTTCGTCGAGCATTGTACCGAGAACACTTTTTCTAACCGTGATTATCTGAGCCCACAAGATTAGTTGATTTCGCACAATGATCATCGAGCTATCACCATTCATCCTGTTGCATTGAGTAGTTTCTCTTCAACCCGAGATATTCAACCACAAGTGTGTATGTTCGAAGAACTTAGTGTAGTTGAAGAGTCTGTGCAGGAGTTACTCATCGTCCTCATGACTGAAAGAGTAATTTCTGGAAGGGTAATGTTTGTGGGTGTACAAGCGTCATCGACGAGAGGAGTGCAAGCCTCTCTGTCAACTGCTCATGGATCCAAGCCATCCCTAGTTGTCACAGAAAAGAGAACCAAGCAACAAGATGACCTAGCAAATTCAAAGCTAATCCCAACCATCTTACCTGACTACATCCCGCCCCTGGCTGGCGCGGTGAATCGTGATAGCGTGCTGAGAGATTTCAAGTACACCATGGTTACTGCATACCTCCCGAAGGGGATACACACAGTTCGAGCGCTACAGGACAAGATCGTAATGTTGAATTTCAACGACTTCAACCTAGGAGATCAAAAGAACCATAGTATGCTCACCCCGTATAAATACTTGACCAAGACAAAGGGGAAGAACTCGAAAATAATCCCCCGGCTATGGACGATGAACCTCGTGCATTCCACCCTGTTGAACTTAATGAAAATCCCACACTTTGGAAGGCACTAGGAAGTTAACGCATGTGATAGGCTTCTACTTTCATGTTACCATGGCGGCTACTTATGGCTAGACCACCATATCACAGTCGATCCGATGTTGATCCATAGGATCATTGGATTGAGCATGCAAGGACCTAACCCGCAGGACTTATATCTAGGGAAGGCCATAGATTTCACCCTAGCACATAATATCAAGGATACCTATGATGATGTTGAGAAGGGGACACAAGGCTATAAGGTAGCTTCCATACAGATTGGTGTAGTTCTCCTAGCATGCCAATAAATCGCAGGAAATCTTGTGAGGAAGAATAGAACCACACAGGTCACAGGCTTTGTTATTGACCTCGAGGGGAAATGCGTGGAAGGCCTACATATGAACTGGGTGAAATACCTAGTTAATCAGCTGGATATTAGACTACCGCGAAGCACAGGATCAGGGCTATGAGTTCCACTTTAGCTGGCTCCTGATCCTCATCGCACTTATTGCTTGGGATATGCCGAAAGGTGTGACCTTCCCACACATCGATCTGTTTGAGCCACTCGCTACAAATTTCACCGCACTTTGGTGCTTGAGTGATATGGGAAAGTAGTGGCAGTCAAACGTAGTTTTTCATACATATTATGTCCAACTGAAGAGGGATGTCGAAGTTGAACCTCACATGACACCAAACACCATACAGTGGTTCCAACCCCTCATGAAGTTCTGCACAGATTGACACTTCATCTATATTACTACACAAGTAGATGAACATAAGGAGGAGATTCATTCAAAATACAAGTTCACGGAAGAAGACCTTGAGGAGATAACTAAGGAATGGTCAACAAACCTCCTTATCCATGCCGACCCTGCAGAGATGTCTAACCCCGGACTTGACAATGTCGAGGCTGCTCATAAAGAACATGATACACTCAGAACTAGCATAAGGAAGAAGACTGAAGAATTCCAAGACTTAAGCAACACATCAGAAAAGGTTGCCTCTGTATCACCTGGCCAAGGGCATGATGATGAAGTAGAAGAGATAAATGGAAAAACAAAATGAGCAGAAGCAAGGTGAAGTAACACCGCCTAGAGATGAGACTAATCCCCTGAAGAAGAGGAAGGTTTATCCCCTGAAACCATCTTCCCAGAAGAAATCAAGAGCCACCTTAACTAAGATGCAGACTGTACTCACTGTCAATGATTTTGACTTCATCATCGTAGTTGTGAACGACGCCTCATAGGAAATATTGCATAAACAAGAAGCCAAGAAGGAGGATATGTATGACAAAATCAAGGTTGAACTCTGAGGGGTATAGCAGGCCTTTTATTATAGTCATGCAGTGTCCACTGCGCCCTTGCCGTCGAGAGAACCAGAGTTGGGAGATGAGCCAACCCAACTCTGTCGACTAGCTGATGCGACCAAAGATCGCCTTCATCATGCACATGAAGAACCAGAACAAGCCACCTAGGCCTTGAAGCAAGTGCAAGAAGTACTTGTAGAACAACACCAACTTGTGGAGCAGGAGAAGGTTTCTCTCCAAACAAAGTTCGAAGAGGAGAAATCACAAATTTAGTAGGAAAAGGAACAGTAGCTCCCAAAGCAACTCAAAGTGAAAGAAGCAGTCAACAGAGCACTTCTCTTTGTGACAGGATTAGAGCCAAAGGTAGAATACTGAGTCGAGCATCAAGTAGAGAAGATCGCAAAATCTATCCAATAGCTACAACAAAGAATAGAAGACGTAGAACTCTACACAGTACCCAACACCCCGAAGGATGTGAGGGATCAAAGAGAAGCTACTACCCAAAGCACAGTTGAAAGAATCAAGGGCCTCACCTTGGAATGTAAACAACTAAGTGATCATAGTGCCCAGACTTACGAGCGACTCACTGAGAATATAGAATTGAAGACACTCGAGTCACAACTCCAAGAGGCGAAGTATCAAGCATAAATAATATAGGCCCAGTTGAAGCCCCTGTTAGTCGTTGAAAGGATGAAGCGATCCCAAAAGCAACGCACTTCTCAACAATAGGTCCACACTATTTAAGGCAGAGTCATGGAAGTCACTCAAAGGCTCCAACCTATACAGGATGAGGCTTCCAACTATTCACAGAGATCGAAGGCCAAGGAGAAAAATTGGAGCAAGTCATCACTGCAGCCGAACAACGTTTGGAAGGACCTATCAGCGAAGCAATCATGCAAGATTTCACTGAACAGGAGGTCATGGCACAACAATAGGTCGAAGCATCTCAAGCCAAGATTGAGGCTTTTGAAGTAGATTTACCCAGAGCAGAGTGACTCAGGATGAGTCACAGGTGAGTGTTGGGGGGATGTTGGCCCTTGACCAAGTTTTGAGGATCCTTGGTCATGTTTGACCTATTTTTGGGACTTCGACATGCTATCGAAGGCGGAGCGCAAGATGAAGTGGAGATCACCGGATCTCAGCCCATTTTTAGTGCTTTTTGGATTTTGGTCTTATTAACAGGTATGGGAATGTCGTCCCATGGGTTTACCCATGCTTAGGCCTATTTTGTAATGTTTAAATGGAAGGCTAAGTGATGTAGGAAGCAATTTGATCTATGTGATCGAAGGTGATACAAGTGTGCCATGCTAAGTGCTAGGAAATGAAAGCTATGTGTCTGATGTTGTGCTAAGTGAAAGTAATAGTTGTAAGTGCTTTGTGCATATTGTGTGAGACTTGCAAGGCTGAGTGCAAGTGACTGTATGCAATATTTGTGCTATAACTCAAGGAAGGAGGATCTAGCGAGGTGAAAAGATCTCATTTCCTCTACAGAGTTGATTTCATGGCTCTGTGCATGTAGAAGATTGAGAGAAGCTAATCAAGAAGACACAAAGTTGGTGGACGTAGCCCCAGGGTGGGGGTGAACCACATATATCCTATGTTGTGAATGCTTTGTGCTTTATGTTTGCTCTCTTGTTTATATGCTTGAATGCTTAGTTTGTTGTTAGATGATAGATGAATCTAATATGGTATCTTAGTGCTTAATACTGTGAATGAATATATATGACCAATGTGAATATGCTTAGTGCTTGAATCTGTTGGATGCTAGATCTGGTTGAATACTGTGATGCTCTGTAAGTAGGGTTTTATCTGCGAAGTAGCTACTGGTTAAACATTGATGAACTATATTTCTAAGTGCTTTGTCAAGGTGTTACAATCACATATTTGTGTCCCAACTAAGGTTGCAGACACTGGAGTCCTGCAACCACCCCTACCTCTACCTTGGGTGATACTTCATCTTCTTCGTAGTTGTTTCCGAAAGGGMTGGTAGTTAGGKTTTTTTTGTTGCGCTCTTGAGCATTGAACCTTGGGTCTGCTGCTATGCYAACACATAGCCTTAAAGTTGGCTATCCCCTAGTACTGCATGACCACTTTAGGAGTTATTCTCCATGTGTTGGATATATTCTCTTGTATGTCGTTGAGATACTGAGAAAAAGTGTTGGCATTACCACTTCTCCACTTGGAATCAKAAGTGATTCCCAATGATGTGTACCATGTTGCTCGACATCRTCCTAATCTATCGAAAAAATATGAGTAGGTAGGATATTTCCATCCAATTAACGCTATCAKTATAATGAGCCAAGAGTAGTGGAACTTGGTTCCCAAGTCTTGTGCATCCTTGTAGTCATCTAGGAACATATTAAGTAAGTATGGGGCCCAACTGARCATGGTGTCGTTTGCACACTGTATTTTTGTTGTGACAACTCCTGCAGGGACCTYCTCCTTGTGACATTTTCGAAGGAGTTTTCATTCCATTAGTTTCATTTCCATCCARGTGGTTGTGTCACTAATACTTTTTATGATAATTCTACATGAGCCCCTTTATTTCTCATAATTTTTCTTCATTTTTTCTGTGAGGGCCTTTTCCTTGGTTTTATCATCCATGTACTACGTGGGCTTCTCACCATTTGATGGTAGTCCTGTGATGAATGAAATTAATTCCACATCAATGGAAATTGGTTCATCCAACCAAAAAAATCCTCCATGGAGGACCACCAGTAACTGATTGACGCAGTTTTTGACATCTTCCCCCCTACCGATGTGGGGAATGTTTAAGAGATTAAGAATCCATGTGTTTACTAAGCTTGCTACCCACTAATTTGGTTACAACATTGGATCTCCTAATGACCCTATGCCCATGCTCTCCATATACACCTGTTGTGAAAATTTCGAGAATTTGTTGGTGTCAGACACATCGTGGTATGCATACCGTAACCTTTCGATGCAGACTAATAAAATTGGAGAGGCTTGCACCCCATATGGAATGCATGGAAAAATGATCGAGGCATCAGACTATTTTCATGAGGAATTAACAATGGGTTGTTTCCCCTTTCTCTGTGATGGCACGCTAGATGTCCCAGCCTCAGGTTCTCTTTATTCCCAAACTGAATCTGGTTTCCCTATGATATCTTTGAGCTTCACTTCCTCCTGTTGTGTGGACCGCACCATAGGTTGTGGCCTTGGCCCATCAAATTATGTCCTTTCACTGTCAACACCATTTGTTTTGTGGGATGCTTCAACCCTGGAAGGTTTTTGTGGGTTGCTTGTTTCTAATGGGTCATGGCCCCGTGCACTATCGTGTGAATCAATATCCATCCTAACCATCGTTAGGGCCTATCCTTCTTCCTCTACAAGTGTGGAACTCACTGGTTCAATCTGTGTTGAAGGAATCACATCGACATCGATGATTCCCTCTGTCTTTGTAAACACATGTTCTGTCTCTGTGGTTTCCTATGGTGACCTGTGGCTACTGTGTGTTTTTCATCCTGTTTGGCTAGGTGCACCGACCTTTGGAGGTTCCATCGTGGGTAATTCTTCCTTCTCTAGTTGAACTTGGACTGCTCCGATCTATGAACTCACCTATTCACCTCCTGTCTTCATGTTCTTTAGCTTTGTCGGTTTGTAAATTCATAATATGACTCGTTTGGCCCGCGTTTTAGTTATATACGGGGTGTCATAAATGCCCTGAATCTTCTCAGAGATGATTATTTGATGGTTAGAAATGTGTTAAATATTGTCGAGTACACTTCATTAAGTTTCATAAATTCTCAATTCATGCCTTTTTACCCCGACGACAAGTTTTTTTCTTTTCCAAGTGTTGGCATGTTTTCCGGTGCACTATAAATTTTCGGTGAGTCATACGTTTCTACTGTGACTTTTCCCTTGGTGCATTGTGTTTTCTTCCTGTCATCCATATGCTTCACGTGGTCACTTTTTATTTTTGTCACGCTGATTCCACTGTCTTTTGTGCACGATATTTATCAGTATTTTGTGTTTTCTTTCTTTTTCTTCTTTTTCTACTTTTGTCTTCCTTTTTATGAGTTTTTTTTCCTAATATATACTATAGTACACTATATACATGACTTTCTTACTACCCTATAATTTTTAAGAATCAGTAGGTCGACTGCCCATGTATAGTTTCAGTCGACTACTATTGATCATTCCTTTTAGTTATGTTCCTCCCAAGTATTTTAGCTATACAGATCCCCCATCTATGACAGTCATTTCTTCATATGGCCCTAGCCAATGCATTATAAACTTACCAGGGTGTTGCAAAAAATTGTTGTCATAGAGCAGAACTAGGTCTCCTTCCTTAAAACGTTTTTTTAAATATTTCTATCAAGTCAGGATTTGTCTCTTTCTTTATGTACTTCCTGGTGAAGTCCTTCCAGAATCCTATCCTCTTCCATTTCCATTAGTTGATTTAACCTCTCTTGTACTGTGCCTCTTTCTGTCATGTTAGTAATTGATGCTATGCATAGATTGGGTACCATAAATTCTAATGGCACCACTACTTCCTGCCCATACACTAATCTAAATGGTGTATGTCCTGTCAACTTCTTGCATGTGGTCCTATATGCCCATGTTGGTTTTTCCCTTTGTTTATCTGCTCTTATTGGTCTTGATTCTCATTGACCATTATAGATTGACCCTGGTTTAGAACTAAGAATATTCCCAAAAAAATCCCTTAGAGACTATCGGCCCCTATAGTAACCCAGAAGGCAACGCAGTACATAGAGTGCACTGAAAAGTCTCACTCGAGATAGCTCTATGGGTGGCTGCAATAATCAGGTGTGTGCAACCTTAGACTCAGTGAGATCTATGTGTGTGCACCTTAACCTTTATTCAGTCCATTTAACATCTAGTTAGAACATTCATTCTATGCATGCATGCAACCTACAAGATCTGCTTAGTTACTTCATTCATTCATCATTCATAAACTAACCAGACACAAAGACACATTCATTCAGTCACATAACATAGTGTTACCATGGTTCACCCCCTCCTGGGCTACATCCACAAATATATGGCTCTCAGGACTTTATTATAGTTTGGAATTATCCCATCATGTGCGTGGTTAGAATCTTAGTTCTTCCTCTCATCCCCAAGGCTCCTCGATCCCTACGAGGCTGATTAGATCGCACCAGGCTCCTCAACCTAGGATCTAACCCTTGGGATTGAGTCTCTCATTCATTCTCTATCTCACCAGCTTAACAACTCATACAATCCTTACAATTCTCTTCCTCTTTGTCCCTCTGGTTCTCTCCTCTCTTCCCCTTTTTCTCTTCTTTTCTTCCTCTAAGTACTACTTATTTATATATTCATCTGACCAACCATTACAATGCATTACAAAAACCCTAACCCTAACATCATTAGGTCTTCCATGCATGTGTGCATGCTTCTTTTCCTTCCAGCTGTCCTTTTCCTCTTGCATGATTCTCCTCCAAAAATAGCCTTTCTTTCTGATTCCTTTTTCATCCAACATGCCCCCAACACTGACATGTGGCTCATACCGATCCACCTAAGCCTTATGAAATTTGTCAATATCTCCTCTGATCACCTAGAACTTCACCATGAGCTCATTTTCTTGCATTTGGGCCTACACGATATTCTCCTTGAGTGTGTCCAATACTTTCACTACAATCTCCTCGTTGATCATCCCTGCGCACTCTGCCTAAGTTTGTGCCATGTTATTCTTTGCATGTTACACCTATGCAATGACCTTTTCTGCCCGCTCATGGAGTGGTTCCATTTGAGCTTGGCGCTCCTTTTTTTGTGTCTACGTAGCTATGAGTTTTGACTGCATTTTCTTCATATTCTACACTCCTTTGATGCACTCCGTGATCGACATTGTCTTCTCCCTTTGTTTGAGGTCCCGGATAGCTTCGCTTATCCTTTCTTCTTCCTCGTCCCACTGTTGGACCTGTTTATCCTCTTCCAGCTTCATCTAAAGTTGTGATTCCTTGTTGAACAAGTCGGCCACTACGTGGACTTGTCGCACTATCTCCTTTATCTGTGTTGTTTCCTCCTGCTTCCTCTGCTCCTTCACTTTTGGTGGAGTGGTAGGTATTAGCTACTCCCAATGGCGCTCGATCTCCTGTCTGTATTGATCGATATTTTTCACAATCTGATCAATCGTCTGTGCCACCATGAGTTATGTCGTTTGTGCACTCTTTGGGATTTTCTCCTAGGCTACGATTATTTCCTGCTCCATCCTATCCGTGTGGAATTTTCATCTTTGGTATCGAGCTTAGCCTACTCGAGTACCAATTCCAATGCATCCTGATTGTCCTTTGTCTGCTGGAATTCTGTTGCATCTGTGCATGCGCATGATTGTACCTCTTGCATGACGCTGACTTGCAGTTTATACAAGGCCTTGGTTGGTATCCATTTCAATACCAACTGTATTTGGTCCAAGTCCTTCAGGGGTGTCTGCCCCACAATTTCATCCATTCGCAACATGTTGGGTGTGACGTGAAATGTCAAGCTCGACTGTGTTGTTGTTTCAATCCTGTCCTGCTCGCTTGATTCAACCTCGCCTCCTGTCTGTGATGCTGATGGGACTGTTCCTATACTGCTATCGACCCCTTGTGCTTCTCTGAGCTTCGGAAGGAGCTACTGCATATATTCTAGCTCCTCCTCAATTCTATCCGTTTGGCATTGAGAATTGTCAAAATCCTCTATCGTGCAATCCTAGACCATTTGGGCCACCATGTCTGTATCATCCTTCATGATCATGTAGTTTGGGGGTGTTTTGTGCACCTTAGATTTCTTGTGCACACCCCTGTTTGGATGAATGGCCTCTTGGTATGGCCTTGCTCCTACTGAGTAACACTTGATGTGGTTCTATATGCTATCTCAGTTTGTTTCTCATGTACCTGTGGCGCCTGTGTGTTGTTCTTCTTCCCTACCTAGGTGCCTTTCTTGGACACCCCTCATTTTTTCTATTGCACCTTTTTCTGACCTGTCCTTGGCTTATTCAAAATTGTTATCTCTTCGGTAGGTGTTTGTCCTTGTCCTACCCCTTCCTCCATTCCTGCAGGAATTTCTTGATTCAGGACTGGAATCCTCCAGTCATCATCCCAATATTTGATGGCCATCTCTATGTCTGCCTCCTTGATGTAGTAGCATAGTTGTAGCCATTGATTTTTGAGATCCTTCCGTGTCTGGATCCACATTGCATGCCTTGTTTCCTTGAAGTTGGATATGCCTTGATATTGTGCAACCACTTCTGGTGTGATCCACCAAGTATGGGCAATGTTCTCCTGTAAGTCGTTATAATATCCTTCAAATATTTATGCATTATCCTTTATTTTCTTGGGGTCTAAAGGGCACCCCATCGATAGGTATCGTGTTGCGTGGAAAGGATTGGGTCTTGTGGCAAATAATGAATACTTAGGCTCCTTCCATCTTATCAAGGCAACTAGGATGAGTAGCCATGAATAGTGAAATTCTATCCCCAGGTCATGCACATCCTTGCATTCTTCCAGGAACAAATTCAATAAATATGGGGCCCAGTTGAGTGTTGTTCCCTCTGCACATGGTGTTGTAGCTGCAACAACCCTAATAGGGAGTTCCTCCTTGTGGCATTTCCTGAGTAATTTTCATGCCATAACTTTTGTGTCCATTCTTGTTGTTGCATCACTAATATGCTTGATTATGAGTCTGTGTGACCCCCTTTCAGTACCATACTTATTCTTCATTTCCTCGGCCAATGATTTCTCCTTCGTCTTGTCCTCAAGGAAATGTGTGGGGTCCTCCCCCCATGATGGCATCCCTGTGATGTATGAAATCATCTCTGCATCTATTGAGACAATATGTTCCAGCCACATGTATCTTCCATGGGTGACTGCCATTAACTTCTTGACGTATTTGTTTGCGTATTGGACCCTCCCAAAGTGAGGGATCTCCAACAGGCCTAGAATCCCATTTTTGGCCAGTCTGACTACCCACTGGATTGGTTGGTTAATTGGTTCGCCAAAGGGTCCTATACCCACAGTCTGTAGTTAAATTTTCTTGGTGAACTCTAGGAACTTGTCCGTGTCTGTCACATCATGGTCTGAGTAACTCAATTTCTCCATGTGGGCTAACATATTCCCTCCTATATGTACCCCTTCCAGAATGCGTGACAAGACAATGGATGTAGCGGTCTGCCTGCATGGTGACCTTGGTACTGGTTGTTTTCCCTTTCGATATGGTGGCTAACTTGAGGTTCCAACCTCCATTGTTCTCTCTTCTTCATACTCATCTAGTTAGCTGGTGACATCTTCCATTGTGCCCTCCTGTGGTTGTTATGGTGTGGTTGTGTGTGACCTTTCTGGTGTGGTCATTTCTTCTTGGTTCAGGACCATCCCATTAACTCTTGGGCCTTCTTCATGGTTTCTCGGGTGTGAATGATTACCTGAATCCTTAGCCTATTATTCATGTCCCCTTTCTAGTACATCCATGTCCATACCCACTAGTGTTGTCTGCTATATTTCATCCACAATAGGTGTTGAGCTTCTTGGTTTCCTATTGGGATATGGGATTTCATCCACATTGACAACTTATGGAAACTGAAGTGGTTGTTGTTTGCTTCCTTATGCCTGCAGTGGGGATCTGGCATTGCTTCGGGGTTGTCTGTCGTCCTAGTTCTATTCTCCTTGTTTGGGTGGTACCATGGTGTTAAGGTTGTTATCCATCGAATGTATTGGCCTATGTAACCTCTGTAAACTTCACTCTCGGCTCTGTATACTCTATTTCTCTCTGTTTTTCTTAATTCATCAATAACCTCCCCAATCTCGCATATTATGTTATATAGGAATCGTGTGAAGCTTCTAGGAGATGTTACCCAATTTTTGTTTTAATTGAACCGACACTTCTTCCGTACTTGCTATTGAATTCCCTTATCATCGCCAGTTGGTGCAATTAATGCGACATCCCATCAGTCATTTTTTTTATTTAAGTTTGAGAGTCGTTGTTTGTTGGTGGTTATTTGTCGTATTCATATTTCCCGATGTTTTCCACTTTGTAGTGACCATTGGTCCTTTCTCCTTCGTGCCAACGTTTCCGAGTGCGCATGCTCATTCTTGTTTCGGTGCAATACACCTGTGTGGCTCTCTTTTGATGTATGGTGTGGTAACCCTTCTGTGTTTTTTTTTTTAAGTGTTAGGAGGTCGACTGTCCCTATACAACTTCAGTCGACTCCCATTGATCATCCCTCTGAGTTTTTTTCCTCCTAAATCCTTCAACTTTATAGCTCCCCCATCGATGACAGTATTTACTTCGTATGGTCCTAACCAATGCATTCTGATTTTTCCTGGATGCTAAAGGGATTTGATGTCATAAACCAAGACTAAGTCTCCTTCTTTAAAATTATTTTACTTGATATGTCTGTCATGCCAATCTTTGTCCCTTGCTTTCTAGACTTCTTGGTGGAACCCTACTAGAATCCTATCTTCCTCCATGATCATCAACTAATTTACCCTTTCCTATACTGCACCTCACTCTATCATGTTTGTAATTGCTGCTATGCGCAAACTAGGGACTAGAAATTGTAATGGCACCACTGCTTCTTGTCCATAAACCAATCATAATGGTGTTTGTTCGGTCAACTTTTTTCGTGTGGTTTTGTATGCCCATAATACTGCTTGTATCTTCAAGTTCCAATCCTCCCTATTAACGTTGTAGATCTTTGTCAGTGCATTTTCAAGGATCTTATTAAAGGCTTCCATTGTTCCATTTGCTTGAGGATGATACGATGTACTCTTTTGATAATAAACTTCAAATTCTTCAGTCATATCCTTAATAGTGATGTTAATGAAGTGAGTGCCTTGGTGGCTCATCAAAATCCTTGGGCATCCAAATCTAGTGATCACGTGCTCAAACAAGAAGTCTGCTACTGTCTCTGTGCTACAATATTTTACTGGTGCTACTTCTGCCCATCTTGTTAAGTATTCTATCATGGTAATAATATGCCTTGTTCCTGACCTTTTTACTAGTGGTTTAATTGGTCCCACAAAATCTATTGCCCATTTGTCGAATACTTGCAAGGTTACTTGTGGTCTCAGGGGAATCTCATCCCTTCTATTTAGTTTCCCAACCCTTTGACATACGTCACATTTCTGATAGTATTCCTTTGAGTCTTTGTGAATGGCCAACCACCATAGTCCTGCGCGCAATACCTTCTGTGTGGTAGCTTTGCTTGCATAATGCCCTCCTGCTATTCCCTCATGGGATTTGTTATCGCTCAGTTGGTATTCTAGGTCAGGTAGCTTAGAAAGTAAGGGTCAAACTGGCATAACAGGAGCTTCCCCACCCACTATCACCTCGATGGGGGGCTCTTTCTATTTAGGGCGGCTAGACCCAAGGGAGACGTCCCTGGCAATTTGGGGTTTTGAAAGGAAAAGGGTTAAAGGATCAAGGTGAATTTTACCTTTCACAGATTACCGCCAAGAGGATAGTCAAGATGAAGATAAACCACCGAATAGGCACCTGTTTGCGAGACAAGGAAACAATAAAACTAAAATGTGCAATAGTGGTTAGCACTTCATAAATTAATGACTATCAACAATTAATATACATGAACATAATAGCAGTAATTTTTTACGAAGTCGATGATTGCGAAAAATGACTATGGCTTGTGATATTACTTCTCAATAAAAACTGAAAATGATATAGCATTCAATAGAAATGATTAATCCTTGAAATTAACACAATGCATTAAATATCATTAAATGCTCATATACAAAGGTTGTTGCGTTAAGCCTACTAGAGGTGACGTCAACCTTATTTAGGGTTAGTTTGGTAGACAATGAGGTGGGCGTTTTACAAATAGGCTATATGAAATTAACAACTCTTCAATTTCTATCACTTAGATGACTAAGCCACAACGTTTTACATCAATCAAGAGCTCAAAAGAGGCATGGCATCATCATCAAATTAGGGTTAGTGAGATGTTAGGGTTAGTTAGGGTTTCAAATTTAAGAAGTTTGAAAGTGTTGTTTTGACACAAGAACCTCAACGTTGGTGATTTAGACTAGTGCCTTAGGGTATTATGGAGTCAAGAAGCAATGCTAAGTCTCGGGAGAATCTAAATATAAGGACAAGAGAGTTAGGCTTTATGGTGCTGCAATGGCAGGGCCATAAAGTCAAAACCCTAAGGGGAGGAGGCTCATTCCGGTGTTTCTTAAGCAAGGCCTCATGCTCCTCCCTCTTTCCTTAAAAAATCCTTGGCAAAACGGCTAGCTTTAAAACATAAATCTAGGGATGAAAAGTGTTGCAAGAGCAAGGCCCTTCAAACCCTAAAATTCAAAACCCTAGGTGTAAAATTAATTAGGCCTAGGACGTCTTCTTTTTTCAACTTGTGTTCAAAAGATAACTCATAAAAAGGGGAACTAGTGTAGCAACGGCTAGGCTATATTCTCCTTAGTCAAATGGCTAAACAAGTTTTCTATCATGGGGACATGTAGCAAGGACCTACTTGTGTGCTTGCTACCTAGGGTTTCAATGATGAAGCAAAATAATAACAATGTAACCATAAATGTAAGAGATTTAACCTGCAACCATTCATTCAAGAAGTTTTGCATGAGAAATACACTTACAAATCAATGAAGAGCTTATCAAACCCTAGTTGTAAACCTTCCAATGATAGAAAACACCATAAAAATGCCAAGAATGATCCTCCACAAGAGTAGCGCCTCACTTCCAAGAGCAAAATACCAAGACAAAAGACTAAAAATGATTCTCTCACAAGAGAGTGAGATGTGTTATGTAAAAATGAGAGGCAACGTCCTCTCTTTATATCATCCAAATGAACTTTAATTACAAAATAGGTCATTTGAAACAACCGACAAGGCTGACTTACAATATTACACTGTTTGTCACATTAAATGCTAAAAATGTCACAATATGAGCTCAAAAGGGAGACGTCAGGCCCCTCTGAGGGAGACGTTGGCCCTTTTTGGGCAAGATCAACATCCAAGAAGTAGAATGTTGGCCCTTCTAGGGACTCTCCAAGCTGCCACATGTGCCAAATGACCCCAGCACACTGCCACACACTCCAGAAAACATCCAGCTGCCCCAGGTAACGTCCTGTCCATCAAAAGCAAATCGCCCCATCTGCAGTGGGTGATCCCCCCTAGGTCGGGCTCTGCTATGGTGTCCTGGTGGAACATCCTTCTTCTTTCTCGTGCAATGGCTCATCACAACGTTGTCCTGCCTCTACCATCCCAACAACCATCTAACGGGCTCTTCAGCCCCATGGAGGTCCG
The DNA here is from genome assembly GCA_009831015.1 of Picea engelmannii. NCBI lineage: Eukaryota > Viridiplantae > Streptophyta > Pinopsida > Pinales > Pinaceae > Picea > Picea engelmannii. Next base: position 98,034 of record ML818279.1, on the reverse strand, counting down.
AACTAATCATATCCCCATGTGTATTGGTCCACTGGTACCTGTCCGTCGAGTATGGTCCTGCACATCAAGAACTACGCCCTCCATGGGCTCATAATTCCTCGAGATCATAGCAATTTCAATCATATTTCATCATTAAATTTGTCAGATACATGCATGAAATCCCTAGCATATCATCTAAGAGCTCAAAGACATTACACAGATCTACTATACAAAGCTGAAGAAAATCAACAAAATAACCTATTGGGCTAATACCC
>ML818279.1:44136-59843 GCA_009831015.1 Picea engelmannii | reverse complement strand
GACTCGCTAGAATGGTGGCAACTTATCTCTAAGAAGAGATGTGACGGCTACTCGCATTCGCAAGAAGATGATTACAATGAGTCTTTGAAGGCCTTTTTACAATAAACAGGAATGTCAAAAACCCTATACATCCAAAAACCTAACCCTAGGAGATGAAGCGCCAAAATTCATGTGGGCCCCTTTTGGGTAAGTTAGTACATCAACTTCCTGAGGTCGTAACTTTTGCATACGATCTCCGTTTTAGGCGTATAATAGCTCGTTGGAAAGGTATATTCAAGGAGATTCATTTTGGGGGATCAATAATTCTTTTGGATATAAATGAGAACCTTGATCTTGAAAAACCTTCATTTAGGCCCTCAAAATGGCCCCAAAAGTTAAAACCTGCTAAAAATAGTAAATTACCAAAATTGCCAGAAAACTATTTTGAGCCAGTTGGAAAAGGTGGGTGGCCACCGATATCCACCTAGATCACACCAGGAAAGCGCACAGGATCTATATACATAATCACTGTGACAAATTATTTGACCATATGGGCAGAAGCAAGAGTAGTTAAGGACTATAGTGCAACTACAGCTGCGCACTTCATATTTGATGATATCATAACCAGGTTTGGATGCCCAAAGATCCTTATGAGCGATCAAGGTACACATTTTATTAACAATACTATTGAAGCCTTGACTCAGGAATTTGAAGTTCACCATCAGAAGAGAACACCCTACCATCCACAAGTGAATGGGACATTTGAAGCATTCAATAAGATCTTGGAGACAAAGTTGATGAAGATATGCAGTGTGAACAGGGATGACTAGGATTTGAGAGTACCAGCAGTATTATGGGCCTATAGAACCACTTGCAAGAAGTTGACCATGAAGACCCCCTTTAAGTTGGTCTATGGTATAGAAGCAATTATACCCATGGAATATTTGGTTCCTAGTCTGAGAAGTGCAGCCTTTACATATATGGATGACACTGGTGTTGTGAAAGAGAGGCTTGCGTAGTTGGTCAAATTGGAAGACGATAGATTTATTGCAGGATTTCACCAGTAGGTTCAGAAGGAAAGAGAAAAGGCCTACCATGACAGGCACATCAAGAACAAAGCCTTCAAGCAAGGAGATCTGGTATTGGTATATGACAGTAAGTTCATGAAGCATCCAGGGAAGTTCAGGACGCATTGGATTGGGCCATATGAGGTTGCCTATGTTATAGAAAGAGGAGTTGCGTAGTTGAATACTTTTAATGGAGAATGGAAGGAAGGTTTGGTGAATGGAAGCTGGTTGAAATTGTATTATGACAACTAGTTTCCTCGCGGCTCTCAATAAAAGAATAAGGAAAAGGGTCTAGGTACCTGGCGCAGTTGAAACTGGGTACCAGACACAGAAAAGACAATCTACACACAGAAGGGAGGGATAGAGCAGAAAGCATAGGCTTCCCTGCATAGTCTGAAGTCAAAGTGAAATAGAAAGTTCAGACCTGAAGTGCCTCAGGATGAGTCACAGGTGAGTGTTGGGGGCCTGTTGGCCCTTGGTTATGGAAGCAACCAAAGATCAAGTAAGAAAAGGCAAAATTCAAATTGCACAGAAGACATAGTGATTGATATTGGGTCGAAGTGAGAAAAAGAGAAGAAAAGACGGAGCGAAGTAAGAGAAAGAAAGATGTTGGACGAGGAGATCGAGGATGACAGATCATAAAGGAATATGGATCGTGGACAACTCAGAAAGAAAAAGAAGATTTCAACAGATGCTTTGGAGCACCTCGCGAGGAAGAAGGAAAGATAGGTTGGCGAAGCCCTGAAAACGCGGGTCAAGTTGACCTAGGGTTTTAGATGCCTAGGGTTTTGGTATTTAGGGTTTTGACACCTAGGTTTCGGCCTAAGGTTTTTGGTGCACTATTGTAATGTATAAATAAAGGTCAAGAGGACCTGGGATGGGAGAGATAGAGATGGTTAGATTGTGACGAGTGATTTTTTTGGGGAGAGAAGTATTGTGTTGGGTGAGCAGAAAGTTTTGTAAGATCTTCAGCTGGGTGCAAAGATCGACCCTCAGGCTAGGTGTGTAGGGAAGGGAGATAGAGAAGAAGAGAAAGAGAGAGAGAGATATGCAAACTAAGAGTGCAGATAGAACTGTATTCTTTCCCCAAATATATTATAAGCACAGGTCTGTGTACATAGCCCTAGAGAGAGGGTGAACCATGTATATCTTGTGTTATGTGTGATTGATGTTGTGTTATTTGTTGTTGGATATGTTTCTATTGTGATATTGTGTTAGATATGAGATATAACTTGTGCAGTAGGTTTAAGGAAGATAATTTATAACTAGATGGTTGTGTGTTGTCGCTGTGAATCCACTTTGCATTTCCTCTAGTTGTAGACACATGTGTCCTGCCACCCCCCGATAGCTACTTCGGGTGAGACTGCATCTGTTTCGCAGGTGTTTCCAAAAGGGCCAGTAGTTAGGGATTGTTGGTGCATTGTTAGATTTGAACGCTGGGTATGCCCCTATTCCAACAGAATATCACACAGGTCATCTTCATCTGGTGCTTCTTCCTCCACGTGGTAGCATGACAGTAGTTCTTTCACTGTTTGTCTGTTTTGTTGTTGTTGTTCTGTCATAAGTTCAAATTATGGTTCCTTAATGAATATCACCCCTCTTATTTTCTTAAGTGTTGCATCTATGTTGGGGTTCTCATGCTCAAATGATAAAGTGACTGTAAAGTTTTGTTGTAATAGTGTACAGCTCATAGTTCCTCTGCGCAGTTCCTGGTTTGCATACCAATTTGTTGGAATGCCTTCTTATGTATGAACAAAGTGATGAGGCCATTCCTCCAGTGGTGTCATTTTCCATAGTACTCGACACTTCTCCAAGTGTTCTGCTGGTGTCCCATGTCCATAATTTTTCTGTAATTGGTTGCTTCCCTATTTTGCACCAAACCTAATGCGTAGAAACCACTTATATCGATACCAGTATTTCACTGTTTCTTTGTGTGCACCCCACCATCTTGCAAGTGTTTCCTTGAGTGATATATCCAATGCTAAGAGCCTCTGATTCTCCAACACTTCATCTTCATACCATGTCAAGAATTATTCTAGATCGTTCACCCCATGGAAGCTGGGAGGTTCCCTTATCTTCGTACCTACCCATCTTACTATGCAGTCTATTCTTGCACATCTCCTTGGGGAGACCTTATGTAACCTCTGTTGCCAATTTTCTAAGCCTGTATATGAGTTTGAAGCACATGAGGTGATGCTTCTGCAACTGATTACTCCATCCGTAGTCGATTTCACATAATATTCTTCTCATTTGGTTGTTCTATACAACTGGTTGATTTCCTCCAGGTCTAAGCATGTTGGTTATACGAACCTTTCCCATTCTGATGGGTCCAATGGCGCAATGATTTTGTATTCATCTAACTCGAATTCCATCTTCCTCATATTCAATTTTATTATGGCCTTGTTGTCGAATGCATAATCTAAGCCAAGCAATGTTGGATAAGGTGTTGTGTCGTCCACTATCTCTATTACTTCGAAGTCGTCTTTTTTCCGTACTCTATCCATGTCTACTATTACCCCTTTTAGTCTCTCAATTGGTAGAACTCTTTGTTGGTTTGCTAGTTTCAACTGAACTAGTAAGTATCCTAGTGTGGGCTCTCCCATACTTTTCCATGTCTTCTTGGGTAATTGTTGGCACAGGGGCAGACCCAAGGTTCAACGCTACAACAGAGCACCAACAAAACCCTAACTACTGTCCCTTTCGACAACACCTGCGAAGAAGATGAAGTCTCACCTGAGGTAGAGGCAAGGGTGGTTGCAAGACTCATGTATCTGCAACCTTAGCTGGGACATAGATCTATGACTATAACACTTAATAAATAATTTAGTACCTTTGGTTCCTTAATATAAAATTGTTATCTAATTTGCTGATAAAACATAGCCTTGCAGTATTCACATTATCCTACTATATCCAAGCACTTAGCATAGGTAAACAGATCGGATTAAGCATTAAGCACATCCATGTAGATCAGATCTAGAATTCTCACATATAATAAGAAAAAAGCAAGTAGATCTATCCAACTACATCAAAGCACTTAGTAAAAGAATACATAAACTCATTAAGACAAGCACAAAGCATCATAACACAGGATTTACGTGGTTCAGCCCTCTCCTAGGGCTACGTCCACCAACTCTCTTCTTTATATTCTTCAATCAATCGGTTACAAGCAAAAGCCTCAAAACCCTTACTCTACACAGGACAGAATATCTACGCATATCGCTAGATCCCTCTTCCTTGTGTTACAACACTAAGCCTCCTATTGCATTGCACAGGGACTTGCACTCGGCTCTGCAAGTCTTACACAAAATGCAAAAATCCTTGATCACACAGATTTAATTTTTGGCACTTAGCCTACATCACATAGATATATCATCCACTACTTCTCTATATGGCCTAGACATCTATATATACATACAAAATAGGCCTAAACATGGGTAAACCCATGGGTCAACATTCCCTTCCTGTTACATATTCCCAAAAACCCAAAAAGGGGGCCAAAAGGGGGGCGAGATCTCATGATCTCTGCTTCGTCTTGGCTTCTCCTTCGACAGGTTGTCGAAGTCTCAAAATAGGTCAACATGACCAAGAAACTCCCAAATTTTGGTCAAGGGCCAACAAGTCCCCAACCCTCACCTGTGACTCATCCCGAGTCACTCTGGTCTGAGCAATTCTGCCTCTAATTCCTCGAGCTTGGCTCGAGCTAATTTGACTTGCTGCTTTGTTGTGGCCTCTTGTTTAGTGAACTCCTGGATCATTGTGTCATTCACTGGTCCTTCTAGGCATTGTTCTGTTGTGAGGAAGAGATGTTCTAGCTCTGTTCCTTGGTTCTCCACCTCTGTAAACAACTAGCATGTCCTATCTTGCACAGGTTGAAGTTGTTGAGTGACTTCCATCACTTTTCTTTGAAGTGTATGGATCTTTTGTTGAGAAGTTTGTTGTTCATGAGACCTCTTCATTCTGTATACAGCTGACAGTGCCTTCATTTGCGCTTGTAGTGTATATGTGTGTTGCTTCACTTCTTGGAGTTGCGACTCCAATGCCTGTAACTCAGGATTCTCAATGAGGTTTTCATATGTTTGAGTGCTCCAGTTACTTAGTTGCTTGCACTCCAAGGAAAGAGCTCTTAATATGTCAACTGTGTTGTGGGAAATGGCTTCCCTTTGGTCTCATACATCTTGCAAGGTCTCGGGCATAGTGTGGAGCTCCAAGTCTATTATGTGTTGTTGGATTTCATCTTCGAGTTTTTCCACCTACTATGGGACTTGTTCTTCGACCTTTACTTCAATGATTGTCACAGAGTGAAGTGCCATGTGGACCATCTCCTGTACTTTGAGTTTCTGTGTGAGCAACTGTTCCTTTTATTTATGTAGCTAGGATTTTTCTTCATCAAACCTCTCTTCCAGAGTAAGCTTCTCGCGTTCGGTAGTACTGCGTTGCTCTAGAATGTCGTCCTGTGCTTGCGCCAAAGCTTGGGTGGCTTGCATTGTCTCCTCCTATGCTCTTCGAAGGCGAGCTTCAATTGTATCATCAATCTGATGGAGTTGAGCTGGCTCATCTCCTATTTCTGGTATTTCTGCTGATAAAGGCATAGTAGAAACTACGCAGCTCGACTGTAGTGCCTGCTTCACTTCTTGAAGTTCAACCATGATCCAACTAAAAACCTCCTCTTCCTTAGCTTCATACTTATATTTTATCTCCAGCGAAGCATCATTCAGTCTTGCAATGATGAATTCAAAGTCATTTGAAGTGAGGGTGGTCTCAAACTTAGTCTTGGTTGCTTTCGATTTCTTCCTTGAGGAAGGTTTTGAAGGGGAAACCTTCCTTTTCTTCGAGGGTTCCTCCTCGTCTCTAGGCAGTGTAACCTCACCTTTTCTTTGAGGGGTCCTCCTGTGCCATATATTTCTTCATCATCACCTCCTTGCTCAAGTGAGATAGAAGCAGTCTTCACAGATCCACTGTCTAAATCATGGACCTCTTTGGTCTTCTTTGTCTTTCTAGGTCCAGGTATGTCCGTCACAGTTTCTGGACTGTCAACATCATACATCTCTGCAAGGTTTGCTAGAACAAGGAGATCTACTGACCATTCCTTAGTAATCTATTCTAAGTCTTCCTCCATCAACATGTAGTATGACTGCAGCTATTGTTTATGTTCATCAGCACACGTTGTGATATAGATAAAATGGAGATCCACGTTGAATTTCATCAATGGCCTAAACCTGTGGAGTGTGTTCGGGGTTATACGAGGCTCAGACTGGATAGCGGTATTCAGCTAGGTGTAATAAGTGTGGAAGACGGCATTTTATTTCCACTGCTTGTTCATGTCACTGGAGTACCACAATGTACTGAACTTCACTGATAGTGGTTCAAAGGGCTCCATGTTCGGGAAGGTCGTACCTTCCGACATATCCCATGCGATGAACATGATTAATATGAGAAACCAACTGAATTGGAACTCATATCCTTGGTCTTGCTCTTCCCTGTAGTCCAGTTCTAACTGGTTCACCAAGTACTTCACCCAATTCATGTGTAGGCCCTCTGCACACTTTCCTGCGAGGTCGACTGCAAATTCGGTTACTTGGGTGGGCCAGTTCTTGCAAACTAATTTCCCTACGATCAGTTGATAGTCTAAGCACACTATGCCACTTTGGATAGAGGCTACCTTGTAGCCTCACATGCCCTTCTGTACATCTCCGTAAGTATATTTATCCTCTATGTGAGAGTGTGATTCACGGTCTTTCCAAGGTAGAAATCATGTGGGTCAGGGCCTTGCATGCTTAGCCCTGTGATCCAATTGATCAATGTTGGATCCACTATGATGCGGTGGTTCAACCATAAATAACCTCCATGATAGAAAGACATCAGTAATTTGATGCATGCGTTCACCTCCTAGTGTCGCCTGAAGTGAAGAATCTTCATAACATTAAGTAGGGTGGACTGCGTGAGGTTTTGGGTCCATGACCGGGGGGTAATATTTGAGTTCTTTCCTTTGGTTCTCGTCAGATACGTATGTGGGGAGAGCATGTTGTAAACCTTCATGTCATCAAGGTTGAATTCGCTAAACTTCAATGCTGTGAGATTATCCTCGTTAGCATGGACTACGTGCACCTCTTTCAAAAGGTACGTAGTGACCAACACATATTCAAAGTATCTGGGCACACTGTCTCAGTTTATTGCACCGCTAAGAGGTGGTAGATAGGCAGGTAGGATGCTCAGAATCAACTTAGCATTCGCTAAGTCATCCTTGTTCTTAGTTCGCCTTTCACGGGATGGTCTAGCTCTGTGGGTAGTGGATGGAGAGGTCGGCAGTCATCTCATCGAAGATTCTTGTACACCTGTAGACACTCCTCTCTCCGACATGAATCTTTCAGTCATCAAGTCGAGGAGAACTTCTCTCACTGATTCTTCAACTGCGGTGAACTTGTCGGACATACGAGCTCAGGATTAAAATTATCGGGGTCACGATGGACTTAGACACTGCACTAGAATAATAGCAAGAGAACAATGATCACTATATGCAATTCGTTCAGTATGCGGGCTTCAAATTCTCAGTTAGCAAAAGTGTTCTCCGTGCATGGCACGAAGGGATAAGTAGGAAACTCAACAACGGTTCGCATGCAACGATTATGAGCCCCTATTAACTCTTGTTCGATCCATTATGGCGCGGTCCAACGGTATGATGACAAACCTTTATTGATTTTCTATCCATTCAGAGTGGAAGTCGAACAGATATATCGGCCCCAACGACTATATTTCTTCTCCATGGCGAATTGCCATGTATCGTTGTTCTGATATCCCAGCAAAGCTCCAATTCTGCAAATTTTCTTTTTGTGAAGTTCCCTTTGGAAACTTCTGCAACTTAGCTTTCTTCTTAATTTGTTTCCTCGCCTTCTTTCCAGTGAGCTTCGTCTCGGTAGTATCTTTTCCATTTTGATTCTTATCATCTCTTAACATAGTCACTGCGCGTTGTTGATATGCTTTCATAGGATTCAGGGGTAATACCTCTTCTTTATCTGGAGTAAGTACTTCAGTCTTATGTGGGTCTCCTAATGTTCTTGCAGCTTCGACATCAATGTTTCTAGTGACAACTAGCTTTGATCTGTTCTCTTGTTCTTCAATCAATTGTGTGATCCTTATAGCCATGAAATATTTTAAGTCTTGTTTCTTTTTCTCCGAGGCTTCTTCTTCTTCCTTTCGTCTGTCTTGAGCTATGTCAATCCAAAGTTTTCCTATTAACATGGTAAATGTGGCGTTGTCTTCAATAAACTTAATAATCTCAAAATCTTCCTCTGTCAAAGTTCCATTAACGTTCATAGGTATCTGAGCGAGCTTCCCACATAAGTTTACCAACTTTCCTTTGAATAGTCTTATTCCTCCTAATGAAGGGATTGTAGTAGGCCTTCCTATAGCTTCCCAAGTTATTTTTTTCATGATATTCACTTGTGTGTCCTCATCTAGAACACAGTGAATGTCAAAGTCCCCTATTATTGCTTCAAGGCACTCCTTGTATTTAAAAATATCTGATAGTCTAACATGTCGATGGTCATACAAGGTGTCTTTCATCTGTAGTAATGCCTTCTCTGATTATTTCTGGGATTCTTCTATAGCCTTAGTTTCTGGATCTGGCTTAGGGTTTTCTTGTCTTATGTTCATACTTTCAAGCTTAGCAATCATTCTGGGGCAATCCAACACTTCATGGTCTATAGTCTTACAACAAAGACAACTAGGTCTTCTTCCAAGGCATTCCTTAGCAAGATGTCCTGGTCTTCTGCAACTATAACAAAGGTTCAATCCTCTCTTTCTTTTTAATGATCCCCAACCTCTCCTGTATTTCACGCTAGGATCGTATGAGCTAACCTGCAACAATTTCTTTCTATGATCCTGCATCTATTTGTTAGTACAAACATATTTTCTATGCATAGGTATAACATATCTTTCCTGATTCTTATTAGATCTATTCATATCAAACCTTCTTTCATCTATTAGTGCCCTATTTTTTAAGTTAGGACAGAATCTATCAATCATACCTATATCCATACTCTAGAAATGAAAATTTTCACTTATCTTACTTTTACAGAGCACAAAGCTTCCAGATCTAAAACTTTTAACTATTATTACCTTTATCAGAGCATGGAGCTTGCAGATCTTACCTCTTTTAATTAAACATTCTTACTTTTACTTTTCTTAGAGCGCCAAGCATCCAGATGTCACTTCTTTCCTTCAGATCTGATCTTATTTCTTTAGATCGGGATTCTTTCTTTCATATCTGACCCTCTTTCTTTAGCACGGAGCTTTATAATTCAAGCAGAACACTTCGCACTAGGGCACATATCTACACACAAAAATTTCACAATTTCAAGATGAATCTTTGCACAGAGCTTCCTCTTTCTCAGTTCCTAGCAATCACAGTTTCAAGTCCTGGCAATGGAACCATTTGTTGGGAAGAACCAGGGTTCAATGCACCAAAAAAACCCTAACTAACGGCCCTTTCGGAAACACCTGCGAAGCAGATGAAGTATCACCTGAGATAGAGGCAGGGGTGGTTGCAGGACTCAGGTGTCTGCAGCCTTAGTTGGGACACAGATATGTGATTATAACACTTAATAAAGAATTTATCACCTTCAGTTCCTTAATATACAATCGTTATCTACTTCGGTGATAAAACAAAGCCTCGCAATATTCACATTATCCTACTGTATCCAAGCACTTAACATAGGTAAACAGATTAGATTAAGAATTAAGCATAGCCATGTAGATTACATCTAGAATTCCCATAAAGAACTTAGTAAAACAAGACATAAACTCATTGAGACAATCACAAAGCATCATAACATAGGATTTACGTGGTTCACCCCTCTCCTAGGGCTACGTCCACCAACTCTTCTTCTTTATAGTCTTCGGTCAATCGGTTATAAGCACAGAGCCTCAAAACCCTTACTCCACATAGGACAGAAGATCTGCGCAGCTCGCTAGATCCCTCTTTATTGYGTTACAACACTAAGCCTCATATCACATYGCACATGGACTTGAACTCAGCTCTACAAGTCKTACACAGAATGCACAAATCCTTGATCACACAGATTTAATTCTTGGCACTTAGCCTACATCACATAGATATATCATCCACTACTTCTCTATATGGCCTAGACATATATATATACATACAAAATAGGCCTAAACATGGGTAAACCCATGKGCCRACATTCCCTTYCCATTAAATATTCCCCAAAACCCAAAAAGGGGCTTAAAAGGGGGTCGATATCCCATGATCTCCGMTTCGTCTTGCACYCCTCCTTCGACAGGCTATYGAAGTCTCAAAATAGGTCAACATGACCAAGAAACTCCCAAAACTTGGTCAAGGGACAACAATAATGCATTGACTTCAGATCCTAGATCCAGTATGATATCTCCCATGTTGAAATCTCCAATGTTGGCGTTCAGTCTAAATTCCCTACTTGTTCTCCTTCTTGTATGTAGATGATTGACTGGTCTTTTCTCTAACTTTCCTTCTGCCTATAACATATTTTGTAATATTTTAAGAGATGATGGATCATTTAGTAGTTTTACACCTGATTACAAAAAGCCTTTAATCGTACTTATTTGTCCCAGGGGCTGTGTTTCTTTAGTGTGATCCAATGATGGAGCCATATTGTATTCTAGTACTTCCTTATTATACTACACAGTTGATGTTGATGCAATGTCTGGCTTCAGAAATTCTTGTTTGGCTTGTTTGAATGTCTCCTTTTCGTTATGCATAACAAACTACTTCTTTGGTTTGTCATTCTTCTTCACCCATTGGTGTTGTGCTACTGACTTGCAAAATTTTCAATACGAGCTCTTTGGTACTATCTGGTACTTCCACATCATTGGGAAGTGGTATGGATTGTGACCCTGTTTGTTACAAATCTCACACCAGCGTCCTCATTTTGGCAATGGGTTTGGCATTCCTGCTGCCATGTACTGCGCGAATGTTGGACATTTGTTCTTATGGTGTCTTTCTGTCCTACATGTGGTACACCAAACGACTTCTCTTTTGTCCTTAACTTTTGTTCTGGTTCAGCTGGAACGTTAATTTCTTCAAATCCTCCTTGAGCTCCTCTATGGATGGATTTGTCTTCTGATATTGGTTCTCTTCCAGTTTTATGGCTTCCTGTAGAGCCTCTTCCTGTGTCTGAAACTTCTGTTGTCGCAGTGGATATTTCAAGTGTGGTAACAGTGAATTTACGAACATATGCCTATGCTTCATATATTTCATGACATATTTCATCTTTCCTTTCAATCATTTGAATCTCTGGTCAATATCCCATACAAATTCTCCTGATTTCTATCTAATAGCTATCATCTCGTTCATGTATTTATCCTCTAAACTAGGCTTCTCAAACTCATTTATCAATAGCTTCTTAATACCTCCAATCATTTTGGTTGTCCCTGGTGGAATGTTTGCAATTAAACACATGTACCAATCTAGTGCGCAATATCTTAGTGTGATAGCTAACTGTGCATGTTTAGTGTCCTCGTATGTGATCTGTTTCACTTCCCAGATCTTTTTGCAGATGAACAGGTGCTTCTCCAGGTCCTCCGATGATTCGCCTTTAAATTCTGATAACCTAATGGTGGGATCATGTCCTGCCATCCTGAATGATAAACTAATACCTCTGCATGGTGTATATACTTGACTAATGATTCTTGAAATGGCTCCCCCAGTTGTTTTTCCTTGTGTAGATGTACTTCATGTTGTCTTCCTTCTCCCAAAATTCGATTTTCTAAATGGTGGTGTTCCTGTTGGTGTATTAGTCGCACATGGGTTTACGGGTTCCACATTGACATTAACATGGATAGGATTTTTTCCTTCTATTCCCACTCTTGGAACTCTCGTCTTCATCTCATATGTTGCACGTAGGATTTCCTCAATCTGCTCCATAGCCCAAAGATCCTCTACCTCCTCTTCGTCACTTTCCAAGCCTTCCCTTGCGGCTACGACTCTCTTCTTGGTGTTCATCTTATATTGGTAGGGTACTCCACTGCGTGTCTTTCCAAATATTTCCATGATCTACTTGATCTAGACTTCTTCCATCATAATTGGGTCCAAGGCCTCCTCCTTATTTCCTTTATCCTCTTCTCCTTCCATTTCTCCTTCTCCTATCAGTGCTTCCCCCCTTCCCCCATGCACACGGGAAAGTTTAGTTGTCTGACTCCATTTTCATTACACCTTTGTTATATAAAAATATCTTAATAGAAGTATATAATGATCTAACGTACCTACCTTGAGGTCCCTTCAAGAATTATTGTTCTATTGTGTTGTACGACTTTGTTGTATCTAATGTAAATTTTGTGATAAATCTGACAACAATGTTGTCTAGACGGAAATCTACTGCGTGTGTAAACTTATTATCAACTCATTGTAGTTTCATGTTCTCTTTGGGATTCCATTCTAGCTGTCTAATCTGATTTGTTGGATGGTTGTATTTCAATCGTTTGATCCACTCCTGCAATATGTGTGGGAACTCACAGAAAAACACTTCATGCAAGTCGATGAATACGTATTTTTCCATATATTTGTGCGGTGTTAGCTTTAGGTTTCTATTATCTTTCTACTCAAACTCTAGCTCCTTTGTCTTCAACCATATTTCTATCTCTACCTTCGTGGGATTCCACGGTCTCAACATCCCCTTTTAGATTCACACTTTTTCACCTTCATGTCGTCTGATCCCGCATTCTTTTGACACCTCTTCCGCAGATCTCATATGCTTAATCCCATTTCCTTCCAATCCCATTGCAACGGAACCATTTGTTAGTTTTTCCCTTTTGTCTATCTACTCTTATTGGTCTTGATTCTCATTGACCATTACAGATTGAACCTGGTTCAGAACTAAAAAGCTTCCCAACAAAATCCCTTGAATATTAATGGCCCCTCTGGTAACCCAGAAGGCAACACAGTACACAGAATGCACTGTGCAGTCTCACCTGAGATAGTTGTATGGGTGGATACAATACTTAGGTGTGTGCAATCTGAGACTCAACGAGATCTGTGTCTTTGCACCTTAACCTTTATTCATTCCATTTAACATCTAGTTAGAAAATTCATTCTATGCATGCATGCAACCTACTAGATCTACTTAGTTACTTCATTCATTCATCATTCATCAACTAACTAGACACAAAGACACATTCATTCATTCATATAACACAATTTTACTGTGGTTCACCCCCTCCTGGGCTACGTCCACAAAGATCGTTCTCTTAGTATTTTATTATAGTTTGGAATTCTCCCATGCCATGCGTGGTTACAATATTAGTTCTTCCTCTCATCCCCAAGGCTCATCGATCCCTACAAGGCTTAATAGATCACACTAGGCTCCTCAGCTTGCAATCTAACCCTCGGGATCGAGTCTCTCATTCCTTATCTAGTTCGCCAGCTTAATGACTCATATATTCCTTACAATTCTCTTTCTCTCTATCCCTCTGGTTCTCTCCTCTCTTCCCCCTTTTCTCTTCTTTTCTTCCTCTAAGTACTACTTATTTATATATTCATCTCACCAACCATTACAATGCATTACAAAACCCTAACCCTAGCATCATTAGGTCTTCCATGCATGCGTGCATGTTTCTTTTCCTTCTAACTGTCCTTTTCCTCTTGCATGCTTCTCCTCCAAAAACAACCTTTCTTTCTGATTCGGTTTGCATCCAACAACCCATAATAATGCTGGTATTTTTAAGTCCCAATCATCCCTATTAACATTGCAGATCTTATTCAATGCATTTTCCAAAATTTTATTTAAAGCTTCTACTGTTCCATTTGCCTGAGGATGATATGGTGTACTATTCTGGTAATAGACTTCAAACTCCTCAGTCATAGCCCTTGTGGTATTATTAATAAAATGAGTGCCTTGGTCACTCATTAGAATCCTGGGACATCCAAATCTAGTAATCACTTGCTCAAATAGGAAGTGTGATGTTGTCTCTATGCTAAAGTCCTTGACTAGTGTTGCTTATGCCCATCTTGTTAAGTATTTAGTCGCAGTAATGATATATCTAGCTCCTGACCTCTTTGCTAGTGGATTAATAGGTCCAACGAAGCCTATTTCCCATTTTTCAAATACCTACAGAGTAACTTGTGGTCTTACGGGCATCTCATCCTTTTTGTTGGGTTTTCCAACCCTATGATAGAAATCACATTTCTGGAAATATTCATTTGCATCTTTATGGACTTTTGGCCACCATAATCCTACGTGCAATACCTTCTGCATGGTATCTTTTCCTTCATAGTGTCCTCCATCTATACCTTCATGAGATTCTACTAAAATTCTGGGCCATTCATGTTCCAATAAACACATTCTCAAAATGTTATCTGCTCCCATCTTGTATAAATGTCCTGCAATGAGTTGATAGTATGCAACTATAAATATTGGATTTTTCTTCTATGTAGTGCTAAAATCCTATGGCGCAACCCCTATACTTAAGTATTCAATAATATCAACGAAGTATTCATCAGCTACCTGTACTGAAAATAACTGTGCATCAGGGAAGTTGTCTTCCAAGTTAGAAGGTTCTTCTCCATTAGTTTCCCTTGACATGTGATCCGGTCCTGCATTCAGCTTCCCTGGTTTGACTATCACTTCAAAATCAAATTCTTAGAATAATAATAGCCATCTAGATATTCTCCCCCCCAAAACTGGCTTGTTGACTAGATATTTGAGGGGAAAATGGTTTGTGAACATTTTAAAGTGTTTACCTAGTAAATAGTGCCTGAATTTCTGAAGTGCTTATACCATTGCTAGGCCTTCTCTCTGTGGTGTTGTAATTCTGCTCAGATTCTGACAACTTTTTGCTTGCAAAGGCTATATGATGATCTAAGTCCCATGCTCTTGGTTTCACCAAAATTACTCCAATTGCTATGGTTGATGCATCTGCGTGCACATAAAATGTCTTTTCCCAATCTGTAAATACTAGTATAGGTGTTGTCATCATATTTCCTTTGGAGTGTCCAATCCTTGCTGACAGTCCTCATTCCATTGAAAATTGGTGTCCTTCTTTAACAGTTTTTCCATTGGTGCAATAATTTGTGCATACCCCTTTTAATATTTCCTGTAATAGCCTGTATGTCCCAGTGTTTCTCTTAACTGACGCACTGACTTTGGTGGTTGTAAATTTACAATGACTGAAATCTTAGCATGGTCCACTAGTAAACCTTGTTTACATACTAGATGTCCCAACAATATTCCAAAAGGTGTAACAAAAATGCATTTTTTGATGTTTAATGTTATCTTACATTGTCTGCATCTTTCCAACATTAGTCTTAACACTTCTACATGGTCCTTCAAAAGACTATATATAGTCCAGTCATCTAGATATACTTCTAGAAACTGATATACAAATTCCTTAAAAGAAGCTATTACTACTCTTGAAAAAATGGTTGGTGCATTCATCAGCCCAAATGGCATGACTGTATACTAGTAGGATCCCCATTCTATAGAAAAAGTAGTCTTATACCTTTCCTCTGGAGCTATTTTATTATGATGGTAACTGAGAATCCATATGTGAATGCATATGCTTCATGGCCTCCCACATTCTCTAAGACATCATCTGTAAAAGGGGTAGGGAAAGGGTCATGTAAGAAAGAACCATTAAGTTTCCTCAAATATACACAAATCTTTATCCCCCCTT
>ML818279.1:0-15117 GCA_009831015.1 Picea engelmannii | reverse complement strand
GTGTTGCGTAATATTCTGGCAGAATACGAATTGTGCAAAGTTATTTTACCAGTTTTG
Organism: Picea engelmannii; assembly: GCA_009831015.1. NCBI lineage: Eukaryota > Viridiplantae > Streptophyta > Pinopsida > Pinales > Pinaceae > Picea > Picea engelmannii. The sequence continues at coordinate 15,060 of ML818279.1, read as the reverse complement.
AGTCATTAACTTGAAACTTGGATTCTGAACAGTTGAGAATGTATTTTTGAAAACTGGAGGATTTTTTTGTTCATAACATTCCAAATAACAAAAACCTCTCTCTCTTTTTCAAAATGTGTTTTGGTTTGAGAGATATTGGATATAGAAGTAGGCGTTGCGTACTCTGCACAGTGGCGTTGTGTACTAATTTCCTGTAGCGGTCACGGTTTTGATATTCGCCTTGTTGGGAGGTTGCCACATGTCAAGGAGAGTTTGACTGACTTCTCAAGGATCATTTAGATGTCAAGGGACACCTGTACCTAATATTTAGCTCCATCAAAGGCCTCATGCATGAGGTGGAAATAATTTATTAATGACTTACAACAAATTCCTGAAAATCAACAGTTTGTTGGATTTTTGTCTCTTTGACTGTTGCCACCTATATCCAAAGCTTAGAATCCAATGGAGGAGATGGGATTCGACCTCCTTAGTTCATTTGGATGCTACTGTCTATTTAAATAAGGAGATATCTCTTGAAGAGGGGGATTGATGAGCCAAGAGAGGCTAGAGAGAGTAGGAATAGGCAGTTTCCTATGTGTGTTCATTTGTAATCCTGTGGGCATTTTATGATTGTAAGCATTACTGTTATTGGAGACTCATGAGAGTTGTTATTTCAGATTGTAAACCTTTGTCTATGATTCTTATTATTTGAATATATTGTAGATTTAAGGATCAAAGGATGTCAATGATTTATGGATCCCTTAGAAGCAGAGGATCTGTTGTATTTTTCCCATCAGTCATTGTTTATATTCAAGTATTTGTTGATTCATTAAATTGAGAGGATATTTATTTACTGAAAATTCTATCTTACACTTTCCTTCTTCATTTCTTCCATCTATCAGCATATAATCTTGTTTTCTGTTGAGCAGCTTTTGTGCCTTCGATGAGTAGGATGTTTGTGACTCCATTGCCCATTGGTGTAGCATACTGATATGCAGCTTGCAACCCTCTCTCTTTCTTTCTCCATGTTTTTGATCCACCTATTCAAAACCAAATTATCTTTTACATTCCGATGGGTGTTGAGCTTACACTTTAGCAGTCAAAGTTTGACTTTTAGTGATAAAAATTTTGGCACCGTTGTCGGGGATGGATTTGAGCAGATTGAAAAGCTCCCTAGGAAGAATGACACTACACAGCTCCATCTTTAGATGGTGACTAAATTTGGACACCTTCAAGACTGCACATTCACCATGGAGACTCCATTGTTCAGAATCTGTTGGTGACTCCATTGGGGATGAGGCAAATCAAATGGATATGAAGGCTATCCTAGATAGGAGGTTTGCCCCACTAAATTTCTCAGCCATAGATGGTTATCCACATCCTGTGCCTCAAATTGATGAATGGCAAGATCGGTTGCCCAGATTTTATGAAGGTGAGAATGACAGCCCTGTTGAGCATGTTCATGAATTTCATGTTTTGATGCAGTAGCTTGACATTCATCATGAAGATATATTGATGAAAATGTTCATGTATTCATTGGAAGGCGATGTGAGGCAATGGTGTAGAACACTCCCTACTTCTAGTATTTCCTCTTTGAAGGACTTTCATGATGTTCTTTATTCTCATTGCAAGAAAATTTATCTAGATGAAAGACTTTTTGAGAATTGTTGTGAGGGGTATGCATCATATATTCAATATTCAGCAAGTGATTCCTCTAGCAGTGATGATGAAGGGGATGATTGTAGAGAGCAAGACTTAGATGATGAGTTTCATAATGATTTTCCTAAATTTGAAGAACAAATGCATCATTCATGTCAAAATATAGGTCCCCAAGAGAAAGATCAATGTGGACAATCCATCATTTCCTTATATCCTCCTTTTCTCGATTCTTTAAGTTAAGAGGTAATCTTAGATTCAGATTTATTTCATCATGAGAATAGTATTGCATCTTGTCATGACCAAATTCATACCTTATCAGTCCCTCCTATTGTTAATGAACTAATGTGCCATGATTTGCAAAGTTTTGATGACTATGAGGATGTTTTCCCTAAACAACCAGTTGTCCCAGCTATTGTACTAATCCCCTCAACCATTAATAGTCAAATGGTCATTGATTCACCTTTGTATGATAATTATGAAGATGATTTCCATGAACAATATGTTGAAGACCTTATATCAGAAAAGTGCCCTTCCCATCAAAGCAACAATAGCTTGTTTCAACCCTCATGTCATATTTTTGTTGCTGAAAAAGAAGAAAAATATGATAATCTAATTTTAGAGGGTGAAAATCTGAAAAATTGGGACCATAAGCCAAGCTATGCTAAATATCCCTCACAATTAGAAGATAAGATAGAAGATTTTAGTTTCCCAAGAAATTTTAATTGTGATGAACTACCCTATCAACTCCCTATTCCTCTTGAAGACACAAGCTCAGTTTCATCAAGCAGCCAAGATCAAATGCCATATGATCATATGAGAAAGGTTGAAATTAAAGAAAGACGAGCATCACTAAGCCTTTTTCATAATAAACCTCATGACCAGGAATGGACTAGGGCCATATGCATTAAGGATGAATCAGAAAATTAGCAATCCATACAACAACCAAGAACAGTGGAGGAAGGACCTAATGCAATACTTTTCCTTTTTACACAGAGCAATGTTGCAGGGGCAAGTATTGATGATGTTTTTTAGGATCCATTTGCAGCCTGTCTATAAGAAGAAAGTGGGCCTAGGATCATTGATTTCTTCAATGGAAAGTGTATTGCCAAATTTTTCTTTGATGTGCCTTCAAGTAAGAATTATCTCTGGTGCTTAAGGAAGCACATTTCAAAACTTCAAACAGTTGAAAAAATGATGAAATGGATTCATTGGTTGTTTCATATAACTTGAACGCTTCAATTTCCCAATAATTAGAGTAGGTGTGTGCAATAAGCTTGTTGGACAAGCATCGTTTTCATCATTTTGTCAGTTTTAGTTTTCATTTTCATTTAGTTTCAGCTGAAGGTCGCAGATCAAAGCAAATTGCAGAGGTTAAAGGTTGAAAGCATGAATCCACAAGCCCAAATGATAAGGCACTGAAACTACAAGAGTTCTTAAATCCTCATAGGGAGGACTCTATCCCCCATGGAGCCTATGTTAGCACAAGAATTTGCATCTAGAAGAGGCCTAACTATCTGAGTTTTGGGTTTTTTCTAAGTGCTAGTTTCCCCAGTGGTAAAAGGAACTATCCATTGTACAGTCAAGGCACTTAATTGAAATGGTTTTGTCATCATGAAAGACTAAAAATTGCTCTGCACACTTTCAAGATTGAAGGCATTGTGTTTTTGGAAATTCTACCTAATCTGCACACAGATGCAGCGTAAGTGGCGCTACCTACAAGCGTTGCATAATATTCTGGCAGAATACGAATTGTGCAGAGTTATTTTACCAGTTTTGAGTCATTAACTTGAAACTTGGATTTTGAATAGTTGAGAATGTATTTTTTTTAAATGGAGGAGTTTTTGTTCATAACATTCCAAATAACAAAAACCTCTCTCATTTTTTCAAAATGTGTTTTGGTTTGAGAAATATTGGATATAGAAGTAGGTGTTGCGTACTCTGCACAGTGGCGCTCGGTACTAATTTCCTGTAGCGGTCACAGTTTTGATATTCACCTTGTTGGGAGGTTTCCACATGTCAAGGAGAGTTTGAATGACTTCTCAAGGATCATTTAGATGTCAAGGGACACCTACACCTAATATTTAGCTCCATCAAAGGCCTCATGCATGAGGTGGAAACAATTTATTAATGACTTCCAACAAATTCCTGAAAATCAGCAGTTTGTTAGATTTTTGTCTCTTTGACTCTTGCCACCTATCTCCAAGGCTTAGAATCCAATGGAGGAGATGGGATTCAACCTCCTTAGTTCATTTGTATGCTATTGTCTATTTAAATAAGGAGAGATCTCTTGAAGAGGGGGATTGGTGAGCCAAGAGAGGCTAGAGAGAGTAGGAATAGGCAGTTTCTTGTGTGTGTTCATTTGTAAGCATGTGGGCATTTTATGATTGTAATCATTACTGCTATTGGAGACTCATGAGAGCTATGATTTCAGATTGTAAACCTTTGTATATGTTTCTTATTATTTGAATATATTGCAGATTTGAGGATCAAAGGTTGTCAATGATTTATGGATCCCTAAGAAGCAGAGGATCTATTGTATTTTTCCCATCAGTCATTGTTTATATTCAAGTATTTGTTGATTCATTAAATTGAGAGGATCTCTATTTACTAAGAATTCTATCTTACGCTTTCCTTCTTCATTTATTCCACCTATCAGCATATAATCTTGTTTTTTGTTGAGCAGATTTTGTGCCTTCGATGAGTAGGATGTTTGTGACTCCATTGCCCATTGGTGTAGCATATTGATCTGCAGCTTGCAACCCTCTCTCTTTCTTTCTCCATCTTGTTGATCCACCTATTCAAAACCAAATTATCTTTTACATTCTGATGGGTGTTGAGCTTACACTTTAGAAATCAAAGTGTGACTTGTAGTGCTAACACAAAGGATGAAGGATGGAACATCCATACAGTTACTTGTGGAGGAGCTAAAATAGGAAATGACACAGCTCGACAAGAACCAGTACAAAACCAATGGGTAAAGAAGAACACAGAACCAAGGAAACAAATTGATGCATAGAACGAGAAGGTGATATTTAAAGAAGCCGAATAAGAATTTCAGAAGGAAGACATAGCGTCAACTTCAACTGTGAAGCAAAACAAGGAAGCACCAGAGTACGATATGCCTCCATTATTGGATCATACCAACGAAATAAAACCCAAGGGACAAGTAAGTACAATCAAAGGCTTTTTGCAACCATGTGTAAAAGTATTAAGTGATCCATCAGCTATAAAAATATTGCAAAACATACTAGAAAAATGTAGCATCGAGATGGAAGGAAAACTAGAGCCAAAAATAGTCAATCACCTACACACAAGAAGAAGAACAAGTAGGGAATTTAGACTAAATGCCAACATTGCAGATTTCAATATGGGAGACATCATACTAGATCTAAAATCTGAATTTAATGTATTACCAAAGAAGACATGGCAATGCATGGGAGAGCCCACATTAGGTTATTCACCTATTCAATTGAAAGTGGAAAACCAACACAGAGTCCTACCAAGGAGTGACAGTAGACCTAGATGGAGTGCGCACTAAAGCAGATTTTGAAGTTATTGAAATAGTGGATGGCACAACACCTTACCTAGCATTGCTTGGTCTGGATTGGACATTTGACAACCAAGCCATAATCAACTTGAAGACTAGGAAAATGACATTTGAGTCAGAAGAATACAAGGTCATCACGCCCTTAGATCTGTCAGAGGGGGAGAGGTTTGTAGAACCTACTTGCCTAGACTTAGAGGAAATCGGCCAGTTGTACAGAATAGTTGTGCACGATGAGGATTACGTAAACCCAATTGCAGACGAGATAATCAGTTGGCAGAGCATCACTTCATGTGCAACAGATTCAAATATCGGTTTAGAGAACTGGCACCAAAGGCTACACGAAGTGTCCATGAGAAGATGTGCAAGAATAGACCGCACAGTAAGATGGGTCAATACAGAGACAAGGGAACCACCTAGTTTCCATGGAATAAACAATTTGGAAACATTCTTGGCATAGTATGAAGACAAAGTCTTAGAGAATCAGATACTGTTATCACTTGATTTAACACTTAAGGCCACACCTACACGATGATGGGGCGCACGTAAAGATACAATCACATATTGGTACCAATGTAAGCAGTTATTGCGCATAAGGTTTGACATGGAATAGAAAGACAACAAGCAGTAGAAGTATGATGGAAAGAAGGCACCAATGGAACACTTGGAGAAGTGTAGAACAAAAATGGAAAATGACACCCCTAGAGGAATGGCCTCATCATTTTATACACACTCTAGAGGGCATACCAGCGAACTGGTATACAGACCAGGAATTGCGTAAAGGAACTACGACCTGCATGATATTGCAATAGAATTTTGCAGTCACTTTCTCATTTGAGCATGAGAACCCCAACATAGATGTTGCTCTTAAATAGATAAGAGGAGTAATATTCATCAAATAACCAGAAGTAGAACTTATCACAGAAGAGCAATAGAGAAATAAGCAAACAGTCAAGGAACTGTTGTCATGTTACCATGTGCAAGAGGAAGCACCAGACGAAGACGATCTGTGCGATATTCAGATTGAAGAAGTGGAAGGAGAAAGAGAGGCGGAAGGACCACCCATAGAATCATAAGATATTTCGGTGTCGATCAAGGTAAATAAAATCAACATTGGGACAGTCGAGAATCCCAAAATGGCCAACATTGGAGATTACTGGGATGAAAAAACAGTAGAAATCATAACAAAGTTGTTGCGCGAATACAGTGACCTGTTTCCCACAACAATTACAGAGATGTAGGGTATAGACGGAGAATTAGGAGAAATGAAGATACCACTCAGACCTGAAGCAAGATCGGTCATATAGAGACCATATAGATTGAACCCAATATATAAGCAGAAAGTCAAAGGTTAGATTGAAAGGATGCTCGAAGCTGGAATCATAGAACCAATTGAAGAATCATAATGGATAAGCCTGATGGTAGTACAAGACAAGAAACAAGGAGGGATACAGATATGTGTTGACTTGAGGAAGTTGAATGATGCATGCCTACATGACCCATTCCCTACACCATTCACGGACGAAGTGTTAGAGAACATAGTTGGACATGAAGATTACTCATTCACTGATGGATTCTCAGGCTACCATCAGATCAAGATAGCACAAGAATAAAGATACAAGACCATGTTCACGATAGAATGGGGATAGTATCAGTACACAGTCATGTCATTTGGACTAAATAATGCACCAGCAATCTTTTCCAGAGTAGTCATTGTTGTGTTTAAGGAATTCATTCACCAGTTTCTCGAAGTATACCTGGATGATTGGACAGTCTATAGTTTGTTGAAAGAACATGTAGAAGTCTTATGGCTAATGTTAGAAAGATGCAGACAGTGTCAGATATTACCGAACATAAAGAAATGCATATTCGGAACACTATTTGGAATACTATTGGGCCATATAGTATGCAAACAAGGTTTATTAGTAGATCCTACAAAGATTGCAGTAATTGTTAACTTACCACCACCTAAAATAGTCCATCAGCTCAAGGCAACATTGGGACACACAGTATATTACAGGAAGTTTATCAAGGGGAATGCATATATTACTGCACCAATGGAAAAGTTGCTAACATGCTCTGGATACCCTGAAGGAAAAGATGGTCACCGCGTCGATATTAGTATTTCCAAACTGGGTGAAGACATTCCATGTGCATGTAGATGCATCATCCATAGCACTTGGAGATATCTTGGCACATCCAGGAGTGGGAGACTTGGATCACTCGATATCATTTGCGATAAAAAAGTTATCTCATTCAGAGAAGAACTATAACACTACGGAAAGAGAAGGCCTAGCTATGGTCTATGCACTACAAAAGTTCAGACACTACTTATTGGGGAAACACTTTAAGATGTTCACAGATCACTCGACCCTGAAATATCTAGTCAACAAGCCAGTGTTGGGGGGGAGAATCTGTCGATAGTTACTCTTATTTCAAGAATTTGACTTTGAAGTAATCGTCAAACCAGGAAAATTGAACGCAAGACTTGACCACCTATCAAGGGTCACAAATGGAGAAGAACCCACGAATTTAGAAGACAAATTTCCAAATAAATAGCTATTCTCAGTACAGATCATTCATGAATACTTTGCAGATATCATTTAGTACTTGAGCACAGGTACTGCGCCGCAAGAGTATAACACTGCATAGAAGAAAAACCTAGTAGTCTGCGCTTCCAACTATCAATTGATTGCAGGACACCTATACAAAATGGGCGTAGATAGCATCTTGCGCAGCTACGTGTTAGAGAATGAAAGGCCAAGAGTCTTAGCAGAATCTCATGAAGGAATAGCAAGAGGACATTACGCAGGAAAAGCTATCGCACAGAAGATATTGCGCGCAGGACTATGGTGGCCAACAATTCACAGAGATTCGAATGAGTATTGTCAAAGATGCGTTGTTTGTCGAAGGGTATGCAAACCAAATAGAAGGAACGAGATGCCATTACAACCACAAGTAACATTACAGGCATTCGATAAGTGGGCAATAGACTTTGTAGGACCAATCAACCCACTAGCAAAAAGAACAGGAGCAAGGTACATTATAACCATGAAGGAATACCTAACAAGATGGGAAAAAGCCACACCAGTGAAGGATTGTAGCGCAGAAACAACAGCACATTTCTTATTTGAGCAAGTGATCACTAGATTTGGGTGCCCAAGAGTTTTGATGAGTGACCAAGGCACACACTTCATAAAAAACACCATCAACACTGTGACTGAAGAGTTTGAAGTCCATCATCAGAAGAGCACACCATATCACCCACATGCAAATGGCACAGTGGAAGCATTCAACAAAATCTTGGATAATGCATTGACAAAGATCTGTAATGTTGATAGGGATGACTGGGACCTCAAATTACTAGTAGTATTATGGGCCTACAGGACTACATGCAAAAATTTGACAGGGCACACACCATTTAAACTAGTTTATGGCCAAGAAACAGTGGTGCCCTTAGATTTTTTAGTACCAAGCTTGTGCATAGCAACAATCACACAAATGACAGAATGAGGCGCAGTACAGGAGAGACTAAATCAGTTAATGACCATGGAGGAAGATCAGATATTAGCAAGATTCCACCAGCAAGTTCAAAAAGTAAGGGACAAAGCCTAGCATGATAGACACATAAAGAAGAAAACTTTCAATGAAGGAGATCTTGTACTGATGTATGACAACAAATCATTTCAGCACCCAGGAAAGATCATAATGCATTGGATAGGACCGTATAAAGTAAAATATGTCATAGATGGAGGAGATGTACATTTGAGAGACTTATCAGGCACAGAAATCAGAGGGATGATCAATTGGATTCAACTGAATATGTACAAGGACAATGGACCACCCACCACATAGATAAAAAAAAAAAAAAAAGGCATGCACCCAAAGGGGGAACAGTGCACCAGAGATAGAAAAGGCATGCACACTTAGGAACACAAATGTGGCAAGGAGAAGGAAAATGGTCACATACAGAAGGGAAACAAGCAGGAAAAGGAAAGTCAACAAAAATAGTATGACATGACAACACTAGACGGAATTAAAGGAAGGCAAGGACCGATGGGACACCACATTAATCATGCCAATTGGAGATATCAAGGTAGAGTAATGGAAAGTACAAAACTACTAGAGATGCATTGAATCCATAGATAAGGTGCATTAAACCCATAATGAAGGAAGCGCCCTCGACAAGCTTCATGGGAAACCCATACAACACACGAACGCAGGAGAAAATAGTCTATTCCTGAAAAGAAAGAAGACAAAGAGCGATAGAGGTCAAAAAGCACAGAGTGAATTCACAGAGGTCACAAAGACCACTCGAACCTGAAAAATGTTTGATATTCCACGCCATGGCACTTCCCAAGCAAGCAGAAGCAAGCCAGACCGTCGAGAAAACCAGAGTTCAGATCGGGTCATGAGTACAGGTGGAAGAAGGTGAACAACAGTCGTTGGATATTGTCAATGTTGATGAAATCCCATATACATACATAGCACCAATGAACCCAACACCTATACTGGAAGAAATCCCATAGATGACATCGGAGGGCATGAACATAGATATACTAGCAGAGGTATAGGAGCAGTTGAACCAGGACGCAGAAACCCTAAAGAAGGTGCAACCAGAGAATGTTGAAGAAGCTTCAAAAGTCAATGAAACAGAGTTGAATATGGATGCAGCAATCGAGCCAGACGAGTCTCAGATGACCATATCATACCATCCACCAGAAGGAATGATCGAAGATTCCATGGGATGGTCGGAATGGTATACTAAGGAACAACCGGAAGCTATTGGAATGTCGAGCCAACCACCACCGGTGAAGAAAGACAAGATACAGATACCCAGGTCACCTCGCAAGAAACCAACCATAGAAATCATTCTACCATGGATACCAGATGGAGTATAGGTAGGACCAGACCTGCTAGGTCATATAGGGAAGCTCAAATATTTGAACCATGATGCCGCAGATGAAGACAAGTTTTCAGAACTTGCAAAGAGAGTGTACATGGAGACCGTGAGCACGAATCCATTTGGGGAACCGATTAGTCAGCCACTTCAATGGGCAATAGGGTTGGAGAAGATAGCTATTTTAGGTCTGTTGGACCTACCACATTTTGGCAGAGGTCAGCATGCAACCACATGTGTCAAACAATTGTTAGGATTCATGCATGGAGGGGATATCTGGTTGGACAAGTTAGTCACCATAGACGTAGAGCTTATGGCCAACATAATAGGATTACCATCCCAAGGCATGGATCTCGCACATTTCTTGGATGAAAAATTCAAGGAGAAATCACTAGTAGAAGATATGAAAAAGAAGTATGGCACCGACAGAGGGACCAGAGGGATCATTATCAAAAGGATCAACGATGTCGCAACACAATTGGGAGCGAAAATATTATCATGCAAGCTGCTAAGAAAATGTCCCAAGAAGGAATTTCCAGCTGGAGTTGTCATAGTTGCAACTCAGCTCACAGAAGGCACCTCAATGAGTTGGGCACCGTATCTCTTGAACGTATTCCTGAATGACTGGAAGGATGCGCAAGATCTAGGAACAAATTTTCACTACTCATGGTTGATCACATTAATAGCCTTCATGGGATGGAAAGAGCCAAGGTATGTAGTTTTTTGTACCAAACCCAAACCAAATCAAGGAGCGATATATTTATTGCTCAGATCCAGGCCAGAGGCTAGGATCAAAAAGGAGAACGAGGCCATATTTGAAGGATACCTACGTGACCTACAAGAATCCATCTCCAAGATGTGGAGAATAACACCAGAGCTTGTCATGCGATATCAAGACATCGCCAACTTTAGGGCTACAATACATACAATGTGGATACAGGTGCGCAAGGATCCTGATAAGCAGCGGCTACAAATGCACTATTGTATCACAGAGGGTGACATCGACATGGTCATCAGTGAATGGGATGATGAATGTAGGATTCCAACCATCACCCAGAATGTGCCAGAAATAATAGCAGAGGAAGAGGTAGGTTAGGGAGAAACCCAGCCAAAGGAAATTCAAGTTCCCAAGAGATGAATAACGGGTCTAGGAAAAACAACACAAATAGATGAAGGGCCAACGAAGACAGGGACCCAGAAGGGGAAAAAGGAGAGTACACAACTGGCCAAAGAGCAGCAGAAATAGGATGAGGGAGCACAGGAGACTGCCCTAAGTCCCAACACATAGGAAACAAGTGGAAACAAGAGGCCAGCCATGCAAACCGGAGGCACACGCAAGAAAACAAAGGCACAAAGAAGACCGCCAGAGTATACGAACACGGATGATGATGGAGAGATGATAGCCCGAATGGTCCAGGATTGTCTATCCAAAGATTTTGACCATGTTGCGCACCACATGGATAGGATTGAAGAGGAACTGGAAAACATGCAGTAGCTCCTCAAGCAAATCAGGGAAGGGAAGACAGCAAGCAGCAGGGGAACAAAACCATCAGCACCACAGATAGAGGAAAGAGTGGAAGTAGAGGAATGAGATCTAGTCCATCCATTACCGCACCTGAACGAAACATTCCACATCACACATAGTATGTTGCGCATGGATGAGATTGTGGGGCAGACACCCCTGAAGGAATTAAGCCAAATCCAACTAGTGTTGACGCGGATTCCAACCAGAGCACTCTACAAGTTGCAGGTTAGTATAAACCACGAGTTATAGTCTCGCACACACAAATACTTAGTCGAATTGTAGCGAGCAACAGAAAAGTGGGACTCCCTAGAAACAGTCTATGAGCAGGCTAAATTTGAGACCCAAGAGGAAAGGGAGCACATAAAAGGATTGGAGCATAAGGTGGCAGGAACTTACGAGAATATTCCACAGGCTGCGCAGAGAGATGAAATCACAGCAATAGAAAATATTGATCAGATTGCACAGGAAATCGATCAATATCATAAGGAGATCGATAATCTCCGAGAATAGCTCATACCAACCACTCCACCAACATTTATGGAGAAAATAAACCAAGAAGAAACAACACAGTTGTGGGAGATAGAGCAAAATGTTATCACAACAGCTAACTTGTTCGATAAAGCAGCGCAAATGTGGACTAAGTTAGAGGAGGATCAGCAGGTCCAAAAGTGGGACAAGGAAGAAGACATGATCAACACAACGATCCAATATCTAAAGAAGAGGAAAAATACAATGCTAGTCACAGAACGCGTCAAAGGGGCGCAGGACATGAAGAGATTGCAGGCAGAGCTAACTACTGCACAAACACAGAAACAAGAGCATCAAGCTCAAATGGAACCGTTGCAGGAGTAGGTAGCAGAAGTCCTAGCACAAGCAGAGGAATCCAAGGCACAAATATCACAAACCTAGGCAAAGTGCATGGAATTTATCAGCAATGAAATTGCAATCCAGATATTGGACACACTCAAGGAAAAGACTATGCATGCACAGACACAGGTAGCAGAGCTCAAGGAAAATGTCCAAGCAATCACCAGTGAGATCGAGGAAGCACACAAAGGTTATGTGGCTTGGGATGAGCCACGTGTGAGTGTTGGGGGCATGTTGGAGGCGGGACAAAGCGGAAAAGCAAGGCAGTTTTGGGAAAGAAAGCATGAACAAGGAAAGCGACAGTTGGAAGGAAACAGAGAACGTACGCATGCAAGGAAAGCAACAGCTAGAAGGAAGAAAAGCATGCACGCATGGGAGGAAGACCTAAAAATGGTGGGGTTAGGGTTTTGGTAAGGTATTGTAAACAGTTGAAGAGCCTGAAATGTATAAATATAGATACTTAGGGATCATAAGGGGTTGGTTGTTGGATATTAGTTCAAAAATATACTTGGGTTGTTAGTTCGGACTATTTTTGTTGTAGTTACACATGAGTTGATGTGATATGTGATATTCTAATGTATAACCAATTTTTGTATAAGTTGTTGAGATAGAGAGAACGAGAGAATGTAGATATTGAGGTTTAGATCGTAGGTTGTGGAGCTTGGTGTGATATAGTCCGCCTCATACAGATCTTACCCAACAGTGAAGAGTTGTAAGCACGAGACGTTGTAGATGCGGACATAATATAATAAAGGAGTTGAGAGACAAATATTTGTGGACATAGCCCAGGAGGGGGTGAACCACGGTAACATCTATATTATGTGATGAATGCTTTCATATATTTATTGTCTGAAGCAGTTATTATTATGTTGAATGAATGTGTTGTTATATTTCCTGCGTATTTGTGAATGACAATATATTGTAGTTACAATTTATAATGAATGGTTCAATCTATAGCTCGCTTATCTCACACTCAATCCTAGGCTATAAACACCTTAGTCTTACAGCCACCCATTAAATCTATCTCAGGTGAGACTACGCAGTGCATTCTATGTGTTGTGTTGCCTTCTGGTTTACCAGGAGAGCCGATAGTTTTAGAGGCTTTGTTGGAAACCCGAATAGACATGAACCCTGGGTCAATAAACTCATACAATATACAAGAATAGTAACCAACAGGGGTCCCGGCTAACTCTTATGACGATGGACTTTAGACACTCCATATCTTAGACTCCAATGTTTGTTTTAGATGGCCTTGAAGATTTTCCTCTTCACACCAATTTCAAGGCCCTAAAAGCCTAGACTAGTTGGTGAACCCTACAAATAGAAATGTTAATAGATTTTAAGTTATACGTTGATTTTATGGGCTTGATTTACTCACTGGATATGAACGTGCAACTGATGTTGTTTCAAACTCTTGCAAAAATTAAACTTATAAGAACTCTGTCAAAGAAGGATTTATTTTTTCTTTTTTTTTGAACTGCGCTAACAAGAAAAAACAAAGTAAAAAAAAATTGTTTTTCAAAGCAAGAAACATGAAAAAGAGAAAACAGAACCAAATATTGAGAGATACCCTAAGCCAACTGTGTAAACGCAGGGATTCAAAAAATAAAACCAAAGGAGGATCTAAAACTTGAACGTTCACTCTAAAACTCTAGGGAAAACAAAATAAAACTAAGAAACAAGTTAACAACGAATCGTTAACCCAAGCTAAGGCCAAAAACTGGAGACTCTATAAGGTCCAAGAAATCCCTGAGAAGCCTAAACTTCTGTCAGGAGAGAGAACCACCTCTCTTTTTTTTTAAAACACTTTCAAGACACAGAGACGCAAGATGTTGCATTAGCAACCTGTGTATGTACGCGGGTTGTTTACTACGTAGGCCGATTATGTACGCGTGCTGAGCCAAAGAAGGGCACGCACACCTCTGAGACTTTTCAAAAATGAAAAGACTAGGCAGACTGAATGGGCAAGGAAAGATGGTAGGTACCTTGTAGGTGACTAGAGACCCTTAAAAGACTCAATGAACTTGACTAAAACTCAAAAGGAAATCAAGAAGCCAATTAAAACCCAAAAACCTCCCTCTAAAACCTTAGAGAGACTCCCCAGTGGAGTCGCCAATTCTACTAGTGGGAAAATCCCCTTATAACTATATCAGGGTTCTAAGTATAGACAGAGCTATGAACTCCCTTAAAAGAAAATATAATTCCTACACTACCCCAAACATTCCAAAACAGATGAATAGAAAGAGATAGAAGAGTAAGTCAAAAGAAATACCTTTGGTCCAAACATTCAATGTTGACCTCCTCAAGCTTTGTAGCCTCCTTAGATGTTGGTCTCCTCCCAAAGTTGATCTGCATCAACACTCAAGGAAAAAATGCTACAAATATTCTATCTCTACTCATCAATTAGGGTTATACATAGATTGTTATTCATAAATCAAATGAAAGACATAAATATATCATTTGGTACAGGGAAAAATATTATTTTATTCAATATTCAAAGATTGGAAATTACAACCTTTGCAGGCCAATGCTCCGTGAACTTGGTCCAGGATCCTCTTGACATTGCTCCAAGTGAACCTTTTGAAT